>JADBJO010015135.1:0-37500 GCA_016801955.1 Conus betulinus
AATTTACCGTTATAGGTTTTACTAATGGCCCATAATCCCACCGCTGCCACCAACTGTCAAGCTCGCTAAGACTTGAACTGGAGTGGAAAGACAGAGAAATAGACCTATCAGTTCTAGTGCCCCTTTTTACTAATTAAATGAGAAATCTTTGAACAAATGTCATTCACACGAATTTTATTCTCTTCATTTCATTCACATTCAATTCATGTCCCGAACAAAACATCATGACGCATCATACACACTGATTACAAAATAAACACACGTAGCGCCACCCGAGGCACACCAAAGAAACAACATAGTATTACACGACGTAGAATTATTTAAAACTTCAAGTGCGCGCAAAGGAACGATCCAAAGAAGGTATCGAAGAATAACGTTTCAAAACGAAGAATGACGTGGTGGAATGTAGTCAAAGACAAACAGAAAAAAACACACAAAAACTTGAAGCCTCCAGACTACTTCTTTACAATCAATTTGGCCCTCATGAAGAGAAGACAACACACACACACACAACACACACACACACACACACACACACACACACCACCACACCGCAGTCACATCAGCTGCCACAAACACGACACGTGTATCGTACGGCACCACCTAATCACGTTGCTGGTCCAAAGCTTGACTTGGAACAAACAAAAAAAAAAAACCCGGTCATACACACACAAAACTCCACCCCCTTTGTTGGGCGGATGGGATTAATCATTGCCTGTCTGTACAGGGAGTATCCGCAGGTGTATTAGCCTGCGTACACAGAAGAAGAAGATGTTCCCTCGAAGACATTGAAGTGAAGAGTGTCTTCTCTTATGTGATTGAGAAAACATTAAATGTCTTAGGCTCTGAAAACAGTCTGTCGGAGTGATACTTCGAGTGTGTGGCTCCTTGATTTCTCTAGTTTGTGCTTCTAGTTGGCTCAGCCTTCAAGGACTTTGAGGGGGAGATCACAGAACACATTGGGGGAACTTTGAGTCTTGAACTGTTATATGTTTACCCGGAAAATCCCCCCCCCCCCCCCCCCCCCCCCCCCCCCCCCCCCCCCCCCCCCCCCCCCCCCCCCCCCCCCCCCCCCCCCCCCCCCCCTTTAAAGAGTCTTCAGATGAAGCATGTATGAGTAATATTTTTGAAGAGTGTCGTAAAGAGCTTTCCCGCGTACTGAATGAGAAGCCCTAGTAGATGTTGTGCCGCTTTCCGGGAGTGTTTCCGTTTGACCCTCTTTTGGACTTAAGGTATTGTAACACCCTTCGGGGTCTTAATAGTCTTTTGAGTCCTCCCGGATGGAGACTTTTTTTCGGGCCATTTTCATGCCCGTGCATGTGTGAAAGAGGCGTCTGAAGGAGATATTTATTTATATATAATATCTGTTGTAAATCGTGCCGTCAATTTTGTGTTGTGACTTGCAGTTTTGGGAGTGAGCGGTACACAGGGGAAACTCTGTTCTTTCTCTTTATTTACCGGTTTGTCTACACACACGTGCAGTCACTCATGCAGACAGACAGTCCGTGACAGTGTGTACACTTACACGCGCGCGCGCGCGCGCGCGCGCACGCACGCACGCACACACACACACACACACACACACACACATGCGAGCGCGCTCCGCTTGCTACAGTCTTTCACAGCAGACGACTTTTGAGTCTACCTGCTTCATCCACAATACAGTGACCAGCGACCCAGTGACCTACTTCTCGGAGGCAATGGCACAATGGCCATTCAAAACTGAATCACCGCTACAATAGCGGATAGCGCTTTGTCCTTTTCACAGCCCCTGTGTGTAACCATCATAACATAAACGTGACTGAACACTTAAGTCGTAAGTCGAAGTACCATAGCCTCTAGTTGATCAAGAATGCCGTTGGGAATTCGCCTTATGATTACATCATTCCCCCCCCCCCCCCCCCCCCCCCCCACACACACACACACACACACATACACACACACACCTCCCCCTCCGCTTGGGTCAAATCTTTGGCTGTAACTATTGTCACTACCGTCGGCTTGCAAGGCATTTTGTATGCTCATATAAAACAACTCGAGGTGAAGAAATGATTCAAAGCTCATTAATTTGTCGGACAGCAACACGCACGTAAGTGTTGAACGACGGCCAGCTGGATCGGTATGTCCCCTAAGTCAATCTGTGCATTCTTCTAACGTTTCAGTTTGATTAATCATTCACTTGCCTAGATCGGGGAACTTAACAGGTCGCACATTGACAGGTTTGTCCTGAAGCCAGCTCTTTAAGGGTTAAGTATTGTAATTCAATCACGTTCGTTCACTCGTGTGAAAATTACTTCTTTTATTTTTATTTTTATTTTTTACTCTTGATAAAAGCGTGTTTTCAGCCGCCTTAAAAATCAGTTTAAACCTAAGTTACCAAACAACCGCTCAGATTTTAATTAAACTGAACGTAGAATAGAACCGTTAGAAAGCTGGGTTTAAGCTCTTTGATTCGCGACATTTTGAAGTTTGATCCGTGACTGAATTGGGGGGAAATCTATCTAGTGTCGATCAACGGGCAGTTAACACCAATCTGCCAAGAGTTGCTTCCCTGAGAGCCATCTCGCATGTCGCGGCTGCTTGCTGGCTTTGTGGTCGGCAACAGCCTATTGAAAGGTTGCAGAACCATTGACCACTGGTGAAGTCAGTCAAGAGCTGTGTGTGTGTGTGTGTGTGTGTGTGTGTGTGTGTGTGTGCAAATCAGTCAGTCAAACGGTGTGTCTGTCTGCTCTGCTCTGTAGTCAGCCTGCTCTGTGTGAATCAGCCAGTCATAAGGTGTGTCTGTCTGCTCTGTAGTCGGACTGCTCTGTGTGAATCAGCCAGTCATAAGGTGTGTCTATCTGCTCTGTAGTCAGCCTGCTCTGTGTGAATCAGCCAGTCATAAGGTGTGTCTATCTGCTCTGTAGTCAGCCTGCTCTGTGTGAATCAGCCAGTCATAAGGTGTGTCTGTCTGCTCTGTGTAAACCTGTCTGTTGAGGGCTCTCTCTCTCTCTCTCTCTCTCTCTCTCTCTCTCTCTCTCTCTCTCTCCCCCCCCCCTCTCTCTCTCTCTCTGCTGCTTTGTTAGAAAGCTGGCACTGAGCTCTTTTGTTTCGCGACATTTGAAGTTTGATCCGTGACTGACTTGGTGGTGGTGTACGGGTCTTGTCCTCTCTTTGCTTCTTTGTCTTTAGAACATGTGACGACGCGTAGACAACGGGGGGTGGGGGGGTGGGGGGGGGGGGTGGGGGGGGGGGGGTTCATCTGTCTGTGTCTGTCTGTCTCGCTCGCTCTCGCTCTGTGTCTGTCTGTTTCTCTCCTCCCCCCCCCCCCCCCCCCCCCCGCGCGCTCACCCTCCCTCCTCCTCCTCTCCCTCCCTCTCTCTCCCTCACTCCCACCTTCCCTCCCTTTATCTCTGTGTCTGTCCGTCTCTCTCCCTCTCTCACACCTTCCTTGAAACCCTCTCTCTCTGTCCCCCCTTACTCCCCTCACTCTGTCCTCCCTCCCTCTCTGTCTCTCTCTCTGTCTCTCTGCCTACTCTTCCTATGCCCATCCAAGCCCGTTCTCTCCGTGGAGGTGAGTTAAGTAGGGCAGGTAAGGACACCACTCCTTTACAGATGGATCTCACGTAGCTACTGGTGGAGATATGGAGTGGGCAGAGGATGGGAAGTCGTGGGGGTGAGGGAGGACGGAGTTGGGGGCGGGGGAGGGGGTAAAGGGTGGTTAGTTTGGGGCGTGGGCTGGGTGGGTGAAATTGGTAGTGAGGGAGGGGAAGGAGGGAAGGGAGGTATGACGAAGGAGGAAATAGGTCCGGAAGGGAAGGGGGGGGGGGGGGGGGGGGGGGGAGAGGCGGGGGACGGGAACCATACCTTTGCTTACTTGTCGAGAAGTGCTTCCCCCCCCCCTCTCTCTCTCTCTCTCTCTCTCTCACATACACACACACACACATACGCACAGAAAAATCTCATGTTCCCCTACCCCTGCCCCCAGTCTCTCGCTGTCCTCCCCTATCCGACCTGGAGACAAATCTGATTGATGACACCACGAGACACACACAGTAACGGACGACAGGAGAGGGAGACCCGTCACCGACACGTTGTATGACAAATGATTTCCTGTTCGTCATTCGTGGCAAAGTAATTCCTCCACCCAGAGAAAGCTGACCCCGGGCCAACTTCTAGGCGGTTTTTAACGTTCTCTGTCCGTATGTCTGTCTGCCCTCCCCCCCCCCCCCCCCTGCCCCCCCCCCTTCTCCCCCTCACACACTCTCACAAATATACAGGCGCGAGTTCGCACGCGCGCACACACACACACACACTATCCAGGACGAGGGAAATCGGGATGGTGTTGCTTAAAGTGAAACATGTTGATGTATTAGTCAGTCTCAACACCCGCTTGATGCTGCGAGGTCCGAGTGGATCAATCGTCTTCTCAGTTCAGTTCAGTTCAGTGGTTTTATTTAGCGTCTTTTCATAGCGAGATGATATTGGACATAAAAATTGATCATAAATAATTGGAACAAAAAAAAAAAAAAAAAAAAAAAAAAAAAAAAAAAAAAAAAAAAAAAAAAAAAAGGCCTGCACACGGAGTTTATCGCCCATTTTAGAACTTTCAATTCCCTTCTTATATATGCATATTTACATGTTTTTGTCTTCTCTCGGACTACCAGAGGGAAAGTTCGAACTCAGGGATCCTCACCGCCTTCGTTGATTATTGTGGCCTGACAATTACCTGCCCGACGACTTCGACCTCCTTCACACAGTTCGAACATCTCTACGCTAAGAGAGTGTGCCACTGCTAATCGGCCAAAAAACAAAAAAAAAAAAAAAAAAAAAAAAAAACCACACACACACATTTTCCCACCACGCCCGAAATTCTTGTCGTCAAAAGCGCTTAAAGCCTTCTGTAAGAGATTTCGCTCCCTTGACCCCCCCCCCCCCCCCCCCATCTCCCACCTCCCCTTGAAAACAATACCCTGCATTGGCTAAAAGTAAAACACATTCAAGGGGCCGAAACTCTCATAATTGTTTCACTGAAACCAACTCTAATCTAAGCCTCGCTGTAACCTATTAATGCAGGAGAACGCAGGCTATTCTATCTTGTAAATGAAAATAGGGGGAAAAAAACCTACTGAAAAAACAAGCAACAATCAACAGCAACAGCTCTGAGTAGTTTGGCCATACATGCATTTAAGAGCATTCTGATTTCACAGAACTTCCCTTTTCCCTTTTTCTTTTTACCCGCTACGTGTACCATCACTCACATACAACACTGCATGAAACACACACGCACACTGCCCGCTTGTTCGCCCGACCATTTTCATTTGGCCTACGGCCTCCTTTCGGTGGGGCACCATCAGTGAGACTGTCCTGTCCAGTTTCCCTGGCATACACCTTGCCATAACCCCTCGGCCTGTGTCGCAATGTGCACAAAATCGCCTGAAATCGCCCCAGTATTCTGGGCCAGTAGTGCTGCTCTTTTGTGGGGCGTTCCTACTGAGATGGCCTCATGATGACGTCGCCCGTTTTGCTGACATCATCGCCATTCTGTGTCGCCTAGGCACAACAGCCGGCCTTGTTGTCTCTCCCCAGGTCGCCTAGGCACAACAGCCGGCCTTGTTGTCTCTCCCGAGGTCGCCTAGGCACAACAGCCGGCCTTGTTGTCTCTCCCGAGGTCGCCTTGGCACAACAGCCATCCTTGTTGTCTCTCCCGAGGTCGAAGTTGTGAAAGTTAGGTACAGTGTCCCGTCCTCTGACTCCAACACCTTTTTCTTCTCTGCGTTGAGAGTGAGACCAAACAGTTTTCCTAGCGAGTAATCGCCCCTTAAGCTTTGCCCGTCACCGAGTTTGGTGAGTCTCACTGGACACGCTCCGTTGCTTTTCTAAGGGAGTGTGACCAGCCAGTGCCCTTCCCTCCCTGCTCTGCCTTTGTGCACATCCATCTTATCTCCCGAAACTGTGAAGTCGCACTCCCGATAAAATGACACTGCCATCTTTCCCTTCCCTCCCTGCCTATCTCTTGGCGTGACCCTCATTGTACATAGCGGCGTTCCGTGACTTGAACACACAGCCTCCAGCCAAGTTCCCTGTTTTGTTGCACAACAATCAGGTACGCTTGTCTACTGCCTCGTGGGCGTGGCTGTTGGTCTTCACCTTTGTTTGCTCACGTGACGCCATGGGCCTGCGGGCCTGTAGTCCCGACCCTTTTGTGTGGGGAGTGTCCTGGCCTCCCAGCTTCCGGATTTGCCTCTGGGCTGTCTCTCCTTGAAGTGGCAAGCCTAGCCTTGCTTCACGTTACTTCTCTCCGCCGCTTCAAGTACCTCGGCTGCTGTTGCCGTCTTCTTGACGTCTGTTGTGAGGCCTGTCCCCAACCATCAAGTATCAGCACTTTGAGGACTAATGTCCTGAGGCCTTCACACTCACAACCCACTCCGCTCAGCTCTACCCGCTTGTTGAAGTTGTGATCCAGTCTCACTCCGAACAGTGTGCATGATTGACCTTGCTCGATATCTGCTTCGCGAAACTTGCGTGTGCAGCCCTCTTCGGGTCAGCCCTGGGGCTCGGCAAATGATTCAACACGACTAATGAAGGCATCGATGGAATTCGTCTCTTGTCTGAAAAGTGGGAGTTTAGGCCTTGGTGCGAAACGGGTGTTTTTTTTTGTTCTTTTTTAGGTCACTGACTCAGAACTGGTGTCTATTTCACCACGGTTTTCGGATTTGATTCCTTCCAGTTCAGTTTGTTTAGCTCAAATCCGATTCCGCTTCTACTTTGACCCTCGACGCAGCGGCTCGAGTCTTGAGTCTCTCGGTTTCGGCACCTGCTCTCACTTTTCGCCGCCTCTGCAAAATTACGAAGCTAGGTCAGTCTCAGGGATGAAGTATCCCTCATTCTACTGCAAGCCAGAGCATATCATTCAGGAGGCACATAATAAGGAATGCGCATACTATGGTATTCGGAATCATAGGTTCAACCACTATAGCTCTCTCAGTCTCTTGCGTTGGATTTGCGCAGAGGTTATCAACAATGATAACCTATCCAAACAAGAACTAATCGAGTGACAACACGACCACTCTGAAACCAGGGTAAACCTAACCTCAAAGACAGGGTTCAACCCTGTGCTGCCCTAAATCGGAACAGCAACTTCCAATTATGTGGGATTCATGTCCCTAACAAATTATTCCATCCCATCCCATGTGCCCCGTCATAATTGCTCATCATCACTTCGCTTCTATAATTAAGCAACATGGGATAACAGACTTCATCCCCAAATTACAACCAGTCAAAGGAATCGACAGTGAACATAATCAAGCGCAACACTTCGACTTATGAAATGAAAGAAAACGTGAAACAGCAACAAAAGAATATGCCAATTTCTGTCGACATTAAAGGCAAACAGCCTATATAGGCAACAAGCCTGTAATCTTCATCATGCATATAAGAAAGACTGATATATATAGCCGGTATGGTGACATGTTCTTGAGAAAAGAAGTATGCTCAGTAGAGAGAGAGAGAGAGAGAGAGAGAGAGAGAGAGAGAGAGAGAGAGAGACAGACAGACAGACAGACAGACAGACAGACAGAGTTATGGCTTATCGCTCCGGTCAAAAAGCAATGCAAAATAATCTATTACAATAGCCCATAAGTCAATAACACGCAACAATAATGCCTTACCGGCCATCATTTAACGACTCCTGTCTCAACTGTTCAATTATAAAATTCTAAAAACACTACTAATAATCTGTCAACTACATCACTATGCTATCTGCTGATTCATTTATCATTTAACAAATTACAATAAACATATCCTTATAAGGACTCCATAAATTCTGTATTTTATCTCATTCATTTATTTTTTCTTATCACAGAACATCATCTAACTTCGTTTTTTTTTTTCATTCATGTATTATCCAATCGTACACTTATAGCACTCTCCCTTGAAGATGCACATGTCTTTTTTTACAGATAGGTCTTTACTTAAGGCAAGGCATTCTAAATGTCAGCTTGCATTTGCAACCATGATTTTATAAGCAGACTGACTCTACGCAACAAAACGCGAAATAACCTGCACGTCTGCATATTAAGTTTCCGAAGATGCTGGCCGATGATTATCCGAATACTTAAAACTGAATTTCTATCCTGCACAGACCTATCAGTCCTTACTCTACACATCCATGCACAGCATGGAGATTACATTTTTATCTAATTGCTCAAAAATATGAATATTAAAATAGCTCATTTAGGAACCACGAAATCCAGTCTGCAATCAAGTAAGTCTTTTCCAACATGTATTCATACATATAAACAAACAAACATGAACTCGACTTCTAAAATAATTCAAATCTTAGAGCTCAATAAAACCAATAGAAAACCAAAAGGTCAACAATACAAAACAGGGAACAATCAACGCTCGTTTCATAGTAACAATGCAGCATGATCAAATGTCTGACATATACACACATCAAAACACAAAGTACATAGTACTTAGATGCACTACTAGAATACAGAAATGAAGAAATGCATAAACTTACATTTCTGGTGCCATCAGAACACCAACACCACACTTCACAGACTAAGGTGTAGTCCTCCTCTCCGTTTGAGATTTGGGGCCTGACTGAATAACTCAGTAAATTCCCAAGCACCCACGCTTCCCCTGGCGTCACCTAGGGACGCCATCTATCAGATCCCTACGCCTCATGAATATTTATAAGGGTCTTACATGTTTAACAGCAGCTAATAACTGCAAACTTCATATCACCTACATGTCCCTCTAGCCTCAGCATACAACATCTTCTCAAACATTGCGTGATCCTAGGTCTCACAAGTTTGAAACAAGAAATAGTAATCAGAACTATTTCCTTAAAACCTCCAGGATGACCAACAACCTAAATAGTAAGCCCATCCCACAACTGCTGGTCTCCCTCTTACATAACGGGACTGGCACCTCCATCAACTTCCCCGGTCTCTTCCCCGGTCTAGCCGAGAGTATTCCCTCTTTGGCATTTCCGGTCCGTCGCTGGTCAGCGCCCACAAGAGATTCATTCTAAGATCGCCACACAACTGGGCGAACTCATCGGGGGTCATCAGACTACCTGCCTCGGCTAATGTAAACATCATCACCATGGCACTCCACACTGGAAGCACACAAGAATCTCTGGTACACCATAGGTGGTGTACAGTATCAGTTATGAAAGATTGTTTAATCTAAATTGACATTGATAAAGTGATAACGCTTTGGTAAATTTCAAATGGCAAACTTAATATTTTGAGTGTTAATCCTTATTACAAATCGTTTATTTGTTTTTTAAGTAAATCATTTTCAAATAATTAAGTATGAATGGACGACAGCAGCTCGTTCACTGCGAGTGTGGCATAACATGGACGCTAGGGGAGAGGGGGCAGCTCTCCTTTGAGGGATACTGGTGTGTCAGGCGGTGCAGACAACCTTCCAGCCATGTGGGTGACGGCGGGTCTAGCCTGTGTTGCCGGGAGACGGCTCCTGGAGATGTGGGGCGATTGGAGGCCTGGAACATCGTGCTGTTTTGTGGGGCGACAGACATGGGGGCACTCCTTAGGGGTTGGGCTGCAAAAGTGCCCTTTCTGCCGCAGTCAGCAAGTGCCCGCAAAGTTTTAGGGACTCGTGCAGCGCTCCAGCGACTTTTGTCCTGCTCCCTCCTTGAGGCGGCCTCACGCGGCACAGGACCATCGCCACCCGAACATGAAGAAGGCCGCCCGGTGGTCCTGAAGACAGCCTGATGTTTGGGGGACAGCAGGCAACACACGCCGACGCCCATCGTCGGTCGACTAACAACCTCAAATTGAAACCAACGTTCAAGACCAATTCCACCAAACTTGAACCAACATTCAAGAAGATCACGACCAGAATTGAGCTAATATTCAAGAGGAACACGAGCTCTGAGAGACAAATGCGACGACCCCCATTGAAAACCTACTCACTACTGCCAGGTGACAGCAGTTGCCACAAACACATGCAGACCTATGTCTGCAGGAACCCTGTCGTTAAGGGCTGCGGGCCGATAGGACGTTAATCTCACCCTCAATGCAATGACAGCAGCTCACTGCGAGTGTGGCAAAGCAGTGGACACCAGGGAGAGGTGGCAGCTCTCCTTTGAGGGACACTGAGGGTGAGAGATCAGTGTCGGGCGGCGCAAATAACCTTCCAGCCTTGTGGTGACCGCGGGTCTCACCTGTGTAGCCGGAGGATGGCTCCTGGAGATGTGGGGCGATGGGCAAAGGAACGCTGCCCGACTGTGTGACTACCGTGGCCTGGAATACCGTGCTGTTTTTGTGGGTGACAGACATGGAGGCACTCCTTAGGGGGTTGGGCTGAAAAATTGCCCTCTCGGTCGCAGTCAGCGAGTGCCCACCAAGTTTTTAGGGACTCGTGCAGCGCTCCAGCGACTTTCACCCTGCTCCCTGCTCGAGGCAGCCTCACGTGGCACAGGACCATCGCCACCCGAGCATGAAGAAGGCCGCCCGGTGGTCCTGAAGACAGCCTGATGTTTGGGGGACAGCAGGCAACACACACCGACGCCCATCGTCGGTCGACCAACGACCCAAATTGAACCAACGTTCAAGACCAATTCCACCAAACTTGAACCAACATTCAAGTAGATTACGAACAGAATTGAGCCAATGTTCAAGAGGAACACGAGCTCTGAGAGACAAATGCGAAGACCCCTTTGAAACTACCCACTACTGCCAGGCAACAGCAGTTGCCACAAATATGCAGACCTATGTCTGCAGGAACCTTGTCCTTAAGGGCCTCAGCCAATAGGACGTTAATCTCGCCCCCAATGCAATGACAGCAGTTGTTCTTATTACAATTTTTAAGTAAATCATTTTAGATAAATAAGTATGAATAGACGACAGCAGTAGCAAAGACTACCGTGAATGAAAGAGATGCCCCTAAGAGCGTTCGCTATGAGGACGTGAAACTCAACTATTTTGCAGACAGCAGTTGTCCTCTACTAAGATGATAAACGATGCTGTACACTGTACTAATTTGTTACACTTGTGTTGAAATGATTATGCAGTGAAATTTGTAAATGAAAAGATAAAAGGTCTATATACATTGACTGAGAATTTTTTTTTGTTTGTTTGTTTAAGCAATCGGCAAGAAAAAGGAAACCAAATTAAAACTTTGCAGCACTTTTCCTTCAAAATATTTTCATAATGCTGAATCATGTGTATGTGACAGTTCTAGAAAGCTCACAAATTAAATGGATTGATTTCAATGTAATGGGAATCAAAGGGTACGTAAGTCAGGTTACAGCTCACATCTTCCAAGAAGTAATTGAATATGAAATGTTTGTCTCCACCAAAGTTCTTAATTTTTGATTTACAAGTACAGGAAAAATGTTTGCTGCATGAATGATTGTGGATGAAAATCACACACACACACACGAAACAAACAAAAATGCTAGGACATCTCTGTGGCGTGGCTACCAGAGGTATTACAAAAATGGTGAATGAGAATGCAATGAAATGGTAACAAGGGAGGTAATTAAAAGATAACCTCAGATTCCACCAACAAAGTTTAAAAGTATGTTGTTATCAAAGACCTGTTTTGTCCAAGATGGTCTTACTTTGATGTATCAATAATGAAAGAATGTTAAATCTAAATTTACATTGATATAATGATAATGCTTTGGTAAATTTCAAATGGCAAAATTAATATTTTGAGTGTTATTTTATATTACAAATTATTTAATATCTTTTTATATAAATCATTAAAAAAATAAAAGTATAAATCGACAGTAGTAGTTGTCCTCTACTAAGATGACAAGACTATACACTGTACAAATTTCTGACACTGTGTTGAAAAGATTACGCAGTGAAATTCATCAATGAATGTAAATATAAAAGGTCTACTACATTCACTGAGAGAAATTGATTTTTTTGTTCTTTCAGCAAACAGCAAGAAAAAGGAAACTGAATTAAAACTTAGAAACACACTTTTCCTTCAAAGTATTCTCATATTTTTGATGAATTATATATGCCATAGCTCAAGAAAGATCCCAAATTAAATGGATTGAGTTCAGTGAAATGAGAATCAAAGTGTAGTAAGTCAGGTGACAGCTCACATCTTCCAAGAAGTAATTCAATAAGAAAAGTTTGTTCCCACCAAGTTCTTGAGTTTTGATTTACAGGTATAGGAAAAATGTTTGCTGCATGAATTATTTTGGACGAAAATCACACACACGAAACAACCAACCAAAAATGCTAGGACATCTTGGAATGGCTCTACCAGAGTGTTATAAAAAATGCTAAATGATGAATGCAATAAAATGGTAACACTGGAGTTCAAGGATAACCTCATATTCCACCAGAACTAACAAAGTTTAAAGATAATGTTGTTATCAAAGGCCCTGTTTTTGTCCAAGACAGTCATGCTTTGATGGAGGAATAATGAAAGAATGTTTAATATAAATTTTTACATAGATAAAGTGATAACGCTTTGGTAAATTTCAAAATGGCAAAATTAATATTTAGAGTTTTGTTCCAAAGTACAGATTATTTAATCTCTTTTTAAGTAAGTAAAAAAATGGACAATAGCAGTTGTCCTCTACTAAGATGATAAACAACTCTGTACACTGTACTAATTTCTGACACTGTGTTGAAAAGATTACGCAATGAAATTCATAAATGAAAATATAAAAGGTAGACTAACATTGACTGAAAAAAATTGATTTTCTTTCTTGCAAACAGCAAGAAAACAGAAACCACATTAAAACTTTGCAGCACTTTTCCTTTAAATATGTTCATAATTCTTAAATCATGTCTATGCGACACCTCTAGAAAGATCCCAAATTAAATGGATTGATTTTAGTGAAAAATAAGAATCAAAGGGTGACAAGTCAAGTGACAGCTCACATCTTCCAGGAAGTAATTCAGTATGAAATGTTTGTCTCCACCAAAGTTCTTGAGTTTTGATTTACAGGCATAGGAATGTTTGCTGCATGGATGATTGTGGATGAAAATCACACACACACACACACACACACACACACACACACACACACACACACACACACAAATGCTAGGACATCTCTATGGACTGGCTCTACCAAGTGTTACAAATATGTTAAATGAGAATGCAATAAAGTGGAAACAAGGGGCGCAAATCAAGGGTAACCTCAGATTCCACCAACAAAGTTTAAAAATATGTTGGTATCAAAGGCCTGTTTTTGTCCAAGATGGTCATATTTTGTCGTAGGAATAATGAAAGAATATTTAATCTAAATTTACATTGACAAAAGGTTAACGCATAAAAAAATTCAAGTGACAAAATCAATATTTTGAGTGTTATTCCATATTACAAATTGATTAACCTCTTTTTAAGTAAATCATTTTTAAATATAAAAGTATGAATGGACAGTAGCAGATGTAGACATATGTCTGCAGGAACCTTGTCCTTAAGGGCCTCAGGCCGATAGGACGTAAATCTCACACTTAACAGTAACAGTAGCACTTCAAAAGTTAAGATGTAGACATATGTCTGCAGGAACCTTGTCCTTAAGGGCCTCAGGCCGATAGGACGTAAATCTCACCCTTAACAGTACAACAACAGTAGCACTTGTCCTCTACTAAGATGATAACACTATATACTGTACTAATTTTTGACACTGTGTTGAAAAGATTACGCAGTGAAATTCATAAATGAAAATAAATATAAAAGGTCTACTAGATTCACCTAGAGAAATCGATTCTTTCTTTTAGCAAACAGCAAGAAAAAAGGAAACTATAGTAAAACTTTACAGCACTTTTCCTTCAAAATATTTTCATAATACTTGATTAATTATGTATGTGATTGTTCTAGAAAGATCCCAAAATTAAGTGAATTGAATTCAGTGAAATGGGAAATCAAAGGGTAGTAAGTCAGGTGACAGCTCACATCTTCCAAGAAGTAATTCAATATGAAATGTTTGTTTCCACCAAAGTTCTTGTGTTTTGATTTACAAGTATAGGAAAAATGCTTGCTGTATGAATGATTGTGCACGAAAAACACACAGACACACGCGCGCGCAAAAAAAAAAAAAAAAAAAAAAAAAAGCGAGAACATCTCCTTGCAGTGGCTCTACCAGAAGTATTACAAAAAGGCTAAATGAAAATGCAATAAAATGGAAACAAGGGACGCAATTCAAGGATTAACCTCAGATTTCACCAACAAAGTTTAAAAGTATGTTGTTATCTTTTTGTCCGAGACGGTCATACTTTGATGTAGGAAAAATGAATGAATGTTTAATCTAAACTGACATTGATAAAGTGATAACGCTTTGATAAAATTCAAATGGTAAACTTAATATTTTGAGTGTTATTCCATATTACAAATTATTTAATCTGTTTTTATGTAAATCATTTTTAGAATAAAACATGAATGGACCCGTACTACTAAGATGATAACTCTGTACACTGTACTAATTTCTGGCACTGCAACTTCTTTCCTCTAGCTGCCCATTCTGCCCCTATACTTTTAATCTGTGACATAAAGAACTCTGTAGAACTCTGTGTGTGTGTGTGTGTCTGTGTGTGACATAAAGAACTGTGCGTGTGTGTGTGTGTGTGTGTGTGTGTGTGTGTGTCATGTGTGAGGATACCTGGGCTTTCTTTTTTTCTTCAAATTTGTATATGTAAAGTTATGGATATACTATGTTGTTATTATTTTAACCTTGTCCCCTTTTTCCTTGATTGGTCTTCCTCTGATATATATAAAAAAGAAACCTCTTCAACTGAATCCTACTCACTTACTATTACATGTACAACTACTGTTTAAAATTTTAAAATCATTGTGAATGGATCATGACTAACAACGTGATATAACAAATGCTTACTTTGAAGAAGGAAATAAAATGTTTGAAAACAAGAAAACTAAGCAAAAAAAATTGAATGGAGTGGCTCTACCAGAATTGTTAACAAAAATGCTAAAATTTAGGAGAATGCAATAAAATGCAAAGAAGGGACGCAAGTCAAGCACAATGTCAGATTCCACCACAAAGTTTAAAAATATGTTGTTATCAAAGGCCTGTTTTTGTCCAAGTGGTTATACTTTGATGTATATAAAAATGAAAGAATATTTAATCTAAATTTACATTGAAAAAGGATAACGCATTTAAAAATTTCAAATGAGAAAATTAATATTTCAAGTGTTATTCCATATTACAAATTAGTTAATCTCTTTTTAAGTAAACCATTTTTAAATATCAAAGTATGAATGTAAAGTAGCGCTTAAGATGCAGACATATGTCTGCAGGAACCTTGTCCTTAAGGGCCTCAGGCCGATAGGACGTAAATCTCACCCTTAACAGTAACAGTAAGTAGCGCTTGTCCTCTACTGAGATGATAACACTGTATACTGTACTAATTTCTGACACTGTGTTGAAATGATTACACAGTGAAGTTTACAAATGAAAAATATAGATGGCTTACTACAACCACTGAGAGAAAATGATATTTGGCAAAGAGAAAAAACAACCGATACTAAATAAAAAAAAAAATTTGCAGCACTTTCTCTTTAAAATATTCTTCTAACACTTGATCATGTATATCTGATAGCTCCAGAAAGATCTCAAATTAAATGGTGCACTTTTGGTGAAATGGGAATCAAAAGGTAAAGTCAGGTGACAGCTCACATCTTCCAAGAAGTAATTTAATATGAAATGTTTGCTTCCATCGAAGTTCTTGTGTTTTGATTTGAGTGTGTTATTCTATATTACAAATTTGTTTAATCCCTTTTCAGGTAAACCATTTTGAAATGTAAAAAAAAAAAAAGATATGAATAGACATTAGGATTTCATCTTCCTCTACAATACCTTCACTGCACACAAAAGTATGGAACCATGATCATGCCAAAAAAAAAATCATGAAAAAAAAATGTCCCTACAAGCTTTCTTTCTTTTTTTCTTCAAATTTGTATATGTAAAGTTTATTGATATACTATGTTGTTATTATTTTATCCTTGTCCCCTTTTGCCTTGATTGGTCTTCCTCTGATATATATATATATATATATATATATATATATATATATATATATATAAAAGAACCCCTTCAACTGAATCCTATTCACTTACTATTACATGTACAACTATTTTTTGAAAATTTTAAAGTCATAGTGAATGGATCATGACTAACAATGTGATATAACAAATGCTAAAGTTGAAGAAGGAAATAAGAGTTTGAAAACAAGAAAACCAACCAAAGAAAAATATGGAGTGGCTCTACCAGAATTGTTAACAAAATTACTCAAATTTAGGAGAATGCAATATAAATGGAAAGAAGGGACGCAATTCAAGCACAATGTCAGATTCCACCAACAAAGTTTAAAAATATGTTGTTATCAAAGGCCTGGTTTTTGTTCAAGATGGCCATGCTCTGATGTATGTAAAAATGAAAGAATATATAATCTAAATTTACACTGACAAAAGGATAACGCATTAAAAAAAAAATTCAAATGACAAAATTAATATTTCAGTGTGTATTTCATATTACAAATTAGTTAATCTCTTTTAAGTAAACCATTTTTAAATATCAAAGTATGAATGGACAGCAGCACTCAAGATGTAGACATATGTCTGCAGGAACCTTGTCCTTAAGGGCCTCAGGCCGATAGACGTAAATCTCACACTTAACAGTAACACACAGCAGCAGCACTCTTTTCGAGTTCACTGCGAGTGTGTGTGTCCAGGACGGGGGAAATTGTGATGGTATTGCTTAAGTGCACTAAGTTGATGTATTATTAGTCAGGTAACACACCAAGGTTATCTCTGCACTCATACACGCATATGCACACTCATGCGCCCACCAAACATTCACCTCTCTCTGGGAATGGGATGTCACGCATTCGTTTCTCTCCTAACACGAACTGGGAACAAGAAATACAATTTCTATGCTACTTATAATCAAACATGAAAATCCAATTACACAAAATGAACAAATCAACACATAAAAGATCAATACTTCCTAATCCCGGGTTATAATAAAATGACTTCTTACCTGGCCAGGTTTTCACACACACAACCACGCTTTCACACCACACCACAGTTCTTGAAAAAGTCTCTTCACGTCTTCTTCTTCAGCACTGCTTGATGGTGAAGCCCTTGGTTGACTGGCTCCAGGTATCAGGACTGGGTCCTCGTGGCCGTCTCTGGGATCTCGACGTAGAACTCTTCTTCTTCGTCTCTTTCACCCACCTCTGGGTTCAAATTCAGTTTGTCTGTCTTCACCCACCTCTGGGTTTCAAACTTAGGTTTCTTCTCTTCCAGCTTGTCTTTAACCTAAGACTTTGCTGTCTCTTCTATCTCCCAGACCACGTTTCTCTTGACCTAGTCCGTCCTGCTCACTCTCCTCCCTTCTCTCTCTCCCCTGCTTCCTCTCTCTCTCTCTCTCCTGGTGTTGTTCTCTAACTCAAAACCAATTGTACCCTCTTTAACATTTTTCTTCTGCCCTCTGTGAGCAAAACCAACCAGTTTTCTAAGCGAGTAGTCACCCTTTTGTTCTGCCCGTAAGTGAGTGGTGTTAGTCTCACCGGACACGCTCCAATGTTTTCTGAAGTGTGTGACCGCCTGGGGCCTTTCTCTCCCGTGAGTTCCTTTCTCTGATTCAACAGAGAAGTCTCCTGATTTGGGGTCGTGGTAATCACGTGCCCCTGGGATATTCCCGATTACTACGTCATACGGGCGGCTTTGGGACGGCCAGCGCCTTCACAGTCCCACTATAAAATGGTGTATCAATGAACAGCCTGGCTGTTTTAAAATCTGATACTGTTCCATCCATTTGCTTACACTTCTGTGTTTTCCCTGTGAATTGTCCCTGCTTAACCAGGGATTCCTTCACCATCACACCAGTGCACCCAGAGTCTCTAATGACATTAACCACATTGTCCCCTACTCTGCCTTTGTGCACATCCATGTTATCGCCTGAATCTGTGAACACACAGCACAATCCAGACAAAATAACACTGTCATCTTTTCCATCTTTTTCTGCCTGCCTCTGACTTGGCCTGACCCTCATTGCTGCTGCTTTTTGTGGCTTGAATATGCAGTCCCTAGCCAAGTGTCCTGTCTTATTGCACAGGAAACAGGTACGCTCATTCCTAGCCACGTGGCTATTGGTTTTCACCCTTGTTTGCTCACGAGGCGCCGTGGGCCTACGGGTGTGTACTACTGACTCATTACGTGAGTCATGTGCTGGGCTGCTGTCCTCTGGATATGCCTCTAGGCTTTCCTCTTGTTGAGGCAAATCACGCCTCGCTTCACGGTAAGTCTCCGCTGCTTCAAGTACTTCAGCTATTGTCACAACATTCCTTTCCTTGAGGTAGATTGTGAGGCCGGGCCCACAGCCCTCAAGTATCTGCTCCTTCATCACTAGTGCCTTTAGGCCTTCAAAATCACGGTCCACTCCACTAAGTTCAACCCACTTGTTAAAGTAGTGATCTAGTCTAACTCCAAACTGTGTGTAGGTCTCACCCTGTTCAATTCTCGCCTCGCGAAACTTACGCCTAACACCTTCTTTAGTCAAATCATATGCCTTCAGTACTGCTTGTTTCACCTTGTCAAAATCCCTCTGATCAGTTTTGGGTAAGGTAGAAACAGTGTGTAACGCACGACCTGTCAACAAGGCAGACAGATTTATTGCCCAGTCATCTTCAGGCCAGCCCTCGTGTTCGGCAAACGATTCGAAACGACTGATATAGGCATCAATCGAATCAGTTTCTTCTATGAAAAGTGGGAGTTTAGGTCTAGGCCCGGAATTTAGTCTGTGGCCTACTGACTCAGAACTGGTGTCCATTTCACTACGATTTTCAGATTTTATTCTTTCCAACTCAATTTGTTTGGCTAAAATCTCTGATTCTGCATCCGCTTTAGCCTTTGACGCAGCCGTTTCTGCCTCTAGACGTTCCTTTTCAATTTTTTCTTCTTTCAGCCCTTTCATCTCTCTCAGTCTTCTGCTGAGTTTCAATGAATTTACGCAATTCATCTCCTGTATATCCCATTTCTTTTCCCAAACTTACAAGTTTCTCTATGGGGGTAAAGCTTTCTTCAGCCATCTTGTCGTTTTAGTACCACTAAAACAGTTACTCTTATAGACCCGGAGAAAGTCAGTAAACAGTTTATCTACTAAACGTTATGAGTACACCAACCAGTGGTAGTGTTCCTAACACAAAGGAGCCTTAATCTTAAAACCACAGCTTCTGTGAGAGTTAAGACTAGAACCTTGTTCTTCGTTTCTCTGAACGACCTTTGATTAATACAACCACCCTACACACAAGTCAATACTCAACATTCAAAGAACTAAAGGAATTAATTAGAAGAGCTAATTAAAATTGCCTTTAGTGGACGCTTCGCCCCAGTACTACTCTAGCACTCAGTTTGTTTCCCTCCCTGAGACTTATTTGGGCCATGCAATCCTGGCAGGCTCGCCACTTTGTCCAGGACGGGGGAAATCGTGATGGTATTGCTTAAGTGCACTAAGTTGGTGTGTTACCTGACTAATAATACATCAACTTAGTGCACTTAAGCAATACCATCACGATTTCCCCCGTCCTGGACAGTGTGGCATAGCAGTGGACGCCAGGGGAGAGGTGGCAGCTCTCCTTTGAGGGACACTGATGTGAGAGATCAGTGTCGGGCGGCGCAGACAACCTTCCAGCCATGTGGGTGACGGCGGGTCTAGCCTGTGTCGCCGGGGACGGCTCCTGGAGATGTGGGGCGATTGGCGAAGGAGCGCTGCCTGACTGCGACTACCGTGGCCTGGAGAATAACCGTGCTGTTTTGAGGGGTGGCAGACACGGGGCACTCCTTAAGGGGTTGGGCTGAAAAATTGCCCTCTCGGCCGCAGTCAGCGAGCGCCCGCCAAGTTTTAGGGGCTCGTGCAGCGCTCCAGCGACTTTCGTCCTGCTTCCTCCTTGAGGCGGCCTCACGCGGCACAGGACCATCGCCACCCGAGCATGAAGAAGGCCGCCCGGTGGCCCTGAAGACAGCCTGATGATGTTTGGGGGACAGCAGGCAACAACACACCGACGCCCATCGTCGGTCGACCAACAACTTAAAACTGAACTAACGTTCAAGACCAACTTCACCAAACTTGAACCAGCATTCAAGAGGATAACGACCAGAATTGAGCCAACACCAGCTCTGGGAGACGAATACGACGACCCCCATTTGAAACCTACCTACCACTGCCAGATGACAGCAGTTGCCACAAATATGTAGACATATGTCTGCAGGAACCTTGTCCTTAAGGGCCACAGGCCGATAGGACGTTAATCTCACCCTTAACAGTAACAGCAGCACTCATTCCACTGCGAGTGTGGCATAGCAGTGGACGCCAGGGGAGAGGTGGCAGCTCTCTTTTGAGGGACACTGATGTGAGAGATCAGTGTCGGGCGGCGCAGACAACCTTCCAGCCATGTGGGTGACGGCGGGTCTAGCCTGTGTCGCCAGGGGACGGCTCCTGGAGATGTGGGGCGATTGGCGAAGGAGCGCTGCCTGACTGCGACTACCGTGGCCCAGGATACCGTGCTGTTTTGAGGGGTGGCAGACATGGGGGCACTCCCTAGGGGGTTGTGCTGAAAAATTGCCCTCTCGGCCACAGTCAGCGAGCGCCCGCCAAGTTTTAGGGGCTTGTGCAGTGCTCCAGCGACTTTCGTCCTGCTTCCTCCTTGAGGCGGCCTCACGCGGCACAGGACCACCACCACCCAAGCATGAAGAAGGCCGCCTGGTGGTCCTGAAGACAGCCTGATGATGTTTGGGGGACAGCAGGCAACACACACCACGTCCATCGTCGGTCGACCAACAACTTAAAAGTGAACTAACGTTCAAGACCAATTTCACCAAACTTGAACCAGCATTCAAGAGGATAACGACCAGAATTGAGCCAACGCGAGCTCTGGGAGACGAATACGACAACCCCCATTGAAACCTACCTACCACTGCCAGATGACAGCAGTTGCCACAAATATGTAGACATATGTCTGCAGGAACCTTGTCCTTAAGGCCACAGGCCGATAGGACGTTAATCTCACCGTCAAACGCAATCGCAAAAAAGCAGCACTTGTCCTCTACTACTAAGATAATAACACTGTATACTGTACTAATTTCTGACACTGTGTTGAAATCATTATACAGAGAAGTTTACAAATGAAAAATATAGATGGCTTACTACAACCACTGAGAGAAAATGATGTCCTATATATATATATAAAACCCTCTTCAACTCAATCCTATTCACTTACTATTACATGTACAACTGCTTAAAAAAAATTAAAGTCATTGTGAATGGATCATGACCAACAATGTGATACAACAAATACATTGAAGAAGGAAATGAAATGTTTGAAAACAAAAAACAACCAAAGAAAAATGATATGGAGTGGCTCCACCAGAAGTGTTAACAAAATGCTAAAATTTAGGAGAATGCAATAAAATGGAAAGAAGGGACGCAATTCAAGCACAACGTCAGATTCCACCAACAAAGTTTTAAAATATGTTGTTATCAAAGACCTGTTTTTGTTCAAGATGGCCATACTTTGATGCATGTAAAAATGATAGAATATATAATCTAAATTTTACAGAGACAAAGGATAATGCATTAAAAAAATTCAAATGAGAAAATGAATATTTCAAGTGTTATTCCATATTACAAATTTGTTAATCTCTTTTTAAGGAAATCATTTTCAAATATCAAAGTATGAATGTAAAGTAGCGCTTCAGTTCACTGCGAGTGTGGCATAGCAGTGGACGCCAGGGGAGAGGTGGCAGCTCTCCTTTGAGGGACACTGATGTGAGAGATCAGTGTCGGACGGCGCAGACAACCTTCCAGCCAGGTGGGTGATGGCGGGTCTAGCCTGTGTCGCCGGGGGACGGCTCTTGGAGATGTGGGGCGATTGGCGAAGGAGCGCTGCCTGACTGCGACTACCGTGGCCTGGAGGATACCGTGCTGTTTTGAGGGGTGGCAGACATGGGGGCACTCCTTAGGGGGTTGGGCTGAAAAATTGCCCTCTCGGCCGCAGTCAGCGAGCGCCCGCCGAATTTTAGGGGCTCGTGCAGCGCTCCAGCGACTTTCGTCCTGCTTCCTCCTTGAGGCGGCCTCACGCGGCACAGGACCATCGCCACCCGAGCATGAAGAAGGCCGCCCGGTGGCCCTGAAGACAGCCTGATGATGTTTGGGGGACAGCAGGCACACACACACCGACGCCCATCGTCGGTCGATCAACAACTTAAAAGTGAACCAACGTTCAAGACCAATTTCACCAAACTTGAACCAGCATTCAAGAGGATAACGACCAGAATTGAGCCAACACCAGCTCTGGGAGACGAATACGACGACCCCCATTGAAACCTACCTACCACTGCCAGATGACAGCAGTTGCCACAAATATGTAGACATATGTCTGCAGGAACCTTGTCCTTAAGGGCCACAGGCCGATAGGACGTTAATCTCACCGTCAATAGCAAAAAATAGTAGCGCTTAAGATGTAGACATATGTCTGCAGGAACCTTGTCCTTAAGGGCCTCAGGCCGATAGGACGTAAATCTCACACTTAACAGTAACAGTAGCGCTTGTCCTCTACTGAGATGATAACACTGTATACTGTACTAATTTCTGACACTGTGTTGAAATGATTGCACAGTGAAGTTTACAAATGAACAAATATAGATGGCTTACTACAACCACTGAGAGAAAATGATGTTTGCCAAGGAGAAAAAACTGATACCAAATAACAATTTGCAGCTCTTTCCCTTTAAAATATTCTACTAATACTTGATCATGTATATGTGACAGCTCTAGAAAGATCTCAAATTAAATGGTGCACTTTTGGTGAAACGGGAATCAAAAGGTAAAGTCAGGTGACAGCTCACATCTTCCAAGAAGTAATTTAATACGAAATGTTTGTTTCCACCGAAGTTCTTGTGTTTTGAGTGTGTTATTTCATATTACAAATTATTTAATCTCGTTTCAGGTAAATCATTTTTGAAATGTAAAAAAAATATGAATAGACATTAGCATTTCATCTTCCTCTACAATACCTTCGCTGCACACAAAATTATGGAACCATCATCATGCCAAAAGCATCGCGAAGGAAAAAGATGCCCCTAAAAGCTTTCTTTCTTTTATTTCTTCAAATTTGTATTTGTACAGTTATGGATATACTATGTAGTTACTATTTTATCCTTGTCCCGTTTTGCCTTGATTGGTCTTCCTCTGATATGTATAAAAAAAAAAAGAAACCTGTTCAACTGAATCCTATTCACTTACTGTTACATGTACAACTACTTCTTTTTTTAGATTTTAAAGTCATTGTGAATGGATCGTGACTAACAATGTGATATAACAAATGCTTACGTTGAAGAAGCAAACAAAATGTTTGAAAACAAGAAAACCAACCAAACAAAATTGATATGGAGTGGCTCCACCAGAAGTGTTAACAAAATTTTATCCTTATATATAACCTCTTCAATTGAATCCTATTCAATTACTATTACATGTACAACTACTTTTTTTTATTTCAAAGTCATTGTGAATGGATCGTGACTCACAATGTGATATTACAAATGCTTACTTTGAAGATGGAAATAAAACGTTTGAAAACAAAAAACCAAAGAAAAAGGATATATGGAGTGGCTCTACCAGAAGTGTTAAGAAAAAATGCTAAAATTTAGGAGAATGCAATAAAATGGAAAGAAGGGATGCAATACAAGCACAACGTCCGATTCCACCAACAAAGTTTAAAAATATATGTTGCTATTAAAGACTTGTTTCTGTTCAAGACAGCCATACTTTGATGTTTGTAAAACTGAAAGTATATATAATCTAAATTTACATTGACAGAAGGATAACACATTAAAAATTTCAAATGAGAAAATTATTATTTCAAGTGTTATTCCATATTACAAATTAGTTCATCTCTTTTTAAGTCAATCATTTTTAAAAATAAAATTATGAGTGGACAATAGCTCTTGTCCTCTACTTAGATGATAACACTGTATACTGTACTAATTTCTGACACTGTGTTGAAATGATTATACAGTGAAGTTTACAAATGAAAAATGTAGATGGCTTTCTACCACCACTGAGAGAAAATTATTTTTGGGAAAGAAAAAAAAAACAACAAAAAAAACAAAAAAAAAAAAACGATACCAAATAAAAAGTTTGCAGCACTTTCCCTTTAAAACATTCAACTAATACTTGATCATGTATATGTGATAGATCTAGGAATTTCTCAAATTAAATGGTGCGCTTTTGGTGAAATAGGAATCAAAAGGTAAAGTCAGGTGACAGCTCACATCTTCCAACAAGTAATTTAATGTGAAATGTTTGTTTCCACCAGAGTTCTTGTGTTTTGATTTCAGTGTGTTATTCCATATTACAAACTCTTTAATCTCTTTTCAGGTAAATCATGTTGAAATGTAAAACAAATATCAATGGACATTAGCATTTCATCTTCCTCTACAATACCTTCACTGCACACAAACTTTAGGAACTGTGATCATGCCAAAAGCATTGTGAAGAAAAAAAAAAATGTCCCTAAAAGCATTCTTTCCTTTTTTCTTCAAATTTGTATATTTAAAGTGATGGATATGCTATGTTGTAATTTTTTTTTAAATCCTTGTTGCCTTTTTTGCCTTGATTGGTCTTCCTCTGATATATATATATATATATATATATATATATATATATTAAATATATATATATATATATATATATATATATATATATATATATATATATATATATATAACCTCTTCAACTCAATCCTATTCACTTACATGTACAACTACTTTAAAAAAAAAATTAAGTCATTGTGAATGGATCATGACTAACAATGTGATACAAGAAATACTCACATTGAAGAAGGAAATGAAATGTTTGAAAACAAAAAAACCAACCAAAGAAAAATGATATGGAGTGGCTCCACCAGAAGTGTTAACAAAATGCTAAAATTTAGAAGAATGCAATAAAATGGAAAGAAGGGACGCAATTCAAGCACAACGTCAGATTCCACCAACAAAGTTTTAAAAATATGTTGTTATCAAAGACCTGTTTCTGTTCAAGATGGGCATACTTTGATGTATGTAAAAATGAAAGAATATATATCTAAATTTACATAGACAAAAGGATAATGCATTAAAAAAAATTCAAATGAGAAAATGAATATTTCAAGTGTTATTCCATATTACAAATTAGTTAATCTCTTTTTAAGGAAATCATTTTCAAATATCAAAGTATGAATGTAAAGTAGCGCTTAAGGGCCTCAGGCCGATAGGACGTAAATCTCACCCTTAACAATAACAACAGTAGCGCTTGTCCTCTACTGAGATGATAACACTGTATACTGTACTAATTTCTGACACTGTTGAAGTCATTACACGGTGAAGTTTACAAATAAAGAAATATAAATGGCTTACTAAACACTGAGAGAAAATGATAATTGGCAAAGAGAAAAAGAACGAAACCAAATAAACAATTTGCAGCTCTTTCCCTTCAAAATATTCTACTGACACTTGATCATGTATATGTGATAGATCTAGAAAGATCTCAAATTAAATGGTGCGCTTTTGGTGAAATGGGAGTCAGAAGATAAAGTTAGGTGACAGGTCACATCTTCCCAACAATAATTTAGTATGAAATGTTTGCTTCCATCAAAGTTCTTGTGTTGTGATTTGAGTGTGTTATTCCATATTACAAATTTTTTAATCTCTTTTCAGGTAAATCATTTTGAAATGTAAAAAGATATGAACAGACATTAGCGTTTCATCTTCCTCTACAATACCTTCGCTGCACACATAATTATGGAACCATCATCATGCCAAAAGCATGGTGAAAGAAAAAAAACATGCCTCGAAAAGCTTTCTTTCTTTTTTCTTCCAATTTGTATATGTAAAGTTATGGATGTACTATGTTGTTATTATTTTATCCTTGTCACCTTTTGCCTTGATTGGTCTTCCTCTGATATATATATATATATATATATATATATATATATATTGAGACGGACCGTTTCCTGTCCGGTCACAAATTTTCATGCAACCGTGCTAACCGGAAGGTAGTCCTCCGGTGACGGCTGCGCACCGTTAAAGCCGGGTAAGCTGAACCAGTTAGGCAGTCTCTGCAGTGATTCCGGCTCCGCAGCATTCCAGAAGGCCGAAGAGGGACCCAGCTATTTTTTTGTGGCAGTCAGGTATTTATCATTCAATATTTATTTGTTAGCAAACCGAAACCGTATTCCCGTTTAGGAGCAACTGAAACTTCTTCAGCGCACTTGTGAAGGTTTGGTTTAGAAAAGAAAAATATTTGCTGTGTTGTGTTGTCCTATGGCTGGATAGGGTAACAAAACAAAATGCTGTCGGAAAACATGGCTAGAGGAAGTGAGTGTTAATGGAAGTGATCTTCAGAAAAAAAAAACCCGATTTTGTTTATTCTGTGACTTAACTAGTTATTAACTTCAAGATGGAAAAAAAAGGTCTTATTCTAATGTGGTTTGCGAGAAGAGGGAGAGTTTTGATGCTATGAATGATAAGCGCCCAGAGTGAGCGACAGAGACTTTACATATCTTCTATTTGGCGGTTTTGATTTGATGTGGATGAGTATTAATTCACTCTTGATATGAGTATTGAATAGTTGTGTGTTAGTAAACAAGATGTGTGGAAATCTTTCCTTTACATGTATTGAAGTAGATGAATCTTTTGAAAAAAAAAAACACTTCTAAAATCTGGTGATTGTATGAATTGAAATGAGCATTCTTGTCATTATATAAGAAGAAGAAATGAATATTTGTGACATGGCGAAAGAGATTTATAGTTTGATGAAAAGTAATCATTAATTGTGTGTAATGAATTGTATTCATGGTTTATTGAAGAGGGTCTAAGTGGGAATCTTTCCCCAATTGGGAAACTAGACTCTGAAAGGTTTATATTGAAGTCCTTTACTGTGTAGTGCTATGATTCCGGAAAAGGAAATGTGTTATTATTCCGGAAAAAGGAATATTGCAGTATTTGATGTTTGTCTCAAGTTCTAGTGGAATATGATGTGGCTAATGAATATGAATATAGTCGTGATTGCAATGAGTTGTAGCCATGATACTCAAGGTAGTTAATCAGTTTCCTCCAGGTAGATGTGTTCCCTGGACTGAGGGGGACTGGCTGCCACGTTTGAGGGTCAGGGGTTCGTGGATGTGTCTACCCCCTTCTTCTCCACCGTGTGTCGGTGCGGAGAGGTCGGCCTGAGTGCCGACAATCTACCCTACCTGCCACTGCGCCGGGGACCGACTACCTGCTGAGCCCAGTTGGGCTGGAGACGCCGCTGCTGCCAAGCCAGAGCGCCGCTCCCAAGTTTTGAACCAGCGACCTGTTGGCGAGGCCATCGCTGCATTCTGTGCTTGTGTGTGTGTGTGAGCCCCAGCTCCTGTGTGAGACTGTCACCCTGTCGCCGGCAGACACGCCCGTGAGTGCTAGTGTTTTTTTTTTCTTTGAGCCACAGCTCTGATGTTCTGCAAGTTCTGTGTCAGACTTGACGCTGTAGATGTTGTCGTCTTCATTTTCATCATTTCGTCGTCGTCGTCGCCTTCATCGTCGTTGGAACCAAAGCGATAATAGTGAATTATTTATGGATATATTTTGTGTCGTGCGCCCTGTTTGGCGTGTTTGAAATATTAATATATACATATAGTTTGTGTGTACGCCTTGTGGTTGGCGTGCTGACTTTCGATGCCCTTGCGATTATTATATATGTTTGTCTGATGGCTCAGGCAGCATAAAACAAAAAGTGTTGTTCTGTTGCCTGGCTGTCAATGTTCGGGTGAGTGGGTGTGTGTATGTGATTAGAAAAGTCGTGCATGCATCCATAATTTCTGTGTTATATATATATAAGAAACCTCTTCAACTGAATTTTATTCACTTACTATTACATGTACAACTACTTTTTCTTTTTAATTTTAAAGTCATTGTGAATGTAACAATGTGATGTAACAAATGCTTAAGTTGAAGAAGGAAATAAAAGTTTGAAAACAAGAAAACCTCCAAGGATGGTACAGGACTGCTCTAAAGGCAGGTGAAGACAGTGCTTCTCTGGATCCTCCAGCACCTTCGGGTCTTTCTTTTTCTTCTTTGCCTTAACTAGGCTGACCCTGGAGAAAGGTTCAGTGATGGTGAGGAAAGACCCACTGACCACAGGGAAAGTCGTGTTGACAGTGGGAAAGACCACAACTTTGGATTCTCTCTTGAGGGCACATAAGACCGTATGGCGAAAGCTTGGCTGTGTCTAGAGTGGCTGTCTTCGTCTGTCTGTGGGCAGGGGTGGTTGGGTCTGTGGGGTGTGCTCGACAGCTGGAGGGTGGTGTTTTTTCGCGGGTGGGCTCAGCAGTCATGAAATTCGGGCTGGTACACCCATGGGGATGCTACTTTAAGGCTGTTACGAGTTGCATCATGTAGTCTGATTTACCTCTGTTCAGGAGCAGTTATGTCCCTTGATATCTTAACGGAGTGTCCTGCGCGTGCCTGTACCCATCGTCAACACAGCGCAGGCCTCCAAGGGTGCTCTAAAGGCAGGTGAAGACAGTGCTTCTCTGGGTCCTCCCCAGCACCTGCGGGTGTTTCTTTTTCTTGAAAACAAGAAAACCAACCAAACAAAAATGATATGGAGTGGCTCTACCAGAGAAGTGTTAAGGAAAATGCTAAAATTTAGGAGAATGCAATAAAATGGAAAGAAGGGACGCAATTCAAGCACAACGTCAGATTCCACCAACAAAGTTTTAAAATATGTTGTTATCAAAGGCCTGTTTTTGTCCAAGACAGTCATACTTTGATGTATGTAAAAATGAAAGAATATATAATCTAAATTTACATTAACAGAAGAATAACGCATTAAAAGATTTCAAATGACGAAATTAATTTTCAAGTGTTATTCCATATTACAAATTAGTTAATCTCTTTTTAAGGAAATCATTTTTAAATATCAAAGTATGAATGTAAAGTAGCACTTTCCACCACCTCTGAAAGACAGTGGATAAAGCTACAGCGCATCGAGCTAGCAGCCCTCAAGCAAGCCATGGGACTCTCCCAAGTGCTGTCAACGACTTGGTCTACCAAGAAGCAGGTTGGTTACCCCTAAGAGACGAATGCCGCCGCCGGTGTGCCAACTTTGAAATTCGCGCCTCGATAGTACCGTACACAGTCAAAGCAGTACTCGATGCGGACGCTACTCCCGGTGACATGGCAAAGGAGCGCCATCTAGCTAGGAAAAAAAACCCAGGTGTACCAAAGACCAGGCCACTAAACTCGCAGACAGCCAACATCTGGGAAAAAAGCCAAGTAAGACCAAACCAGGCAGTCCCCTCACCACCTATGCCCTACCCTCCTTGGGAGATGGAGAGACCACAGATCTTAACATCCTACGGAAAAGGTGCCACAAAACAGACGGACGACCCATTACGTCTTGCCAGCATAGCAAAGACCCAACTGTATGAACGCTTCAGCCACTACCTCCACATCTACACAGATGGTTTTGTCCTAGAAAACGGAGAGGCAGGATGCGCCTTTGTGATCCCAAACCTGGGGATCTCAAAGCAATATCACCTAAACAAGGGGGTAAGTATCTTCACTGCTGAACTGCACGCCATCCTTATGGCATGCACAACAGTGAATGATATGCCCCAGCCACCAAGAGCAGTCGCCATTCTATCTGATTCTAAGTCCTCATTGCAGGCATTAGCAGGTGGAGGAAGGAAAAAACAGGAAAGAAATCCAAACTGAAATCCTTTTCTTAGCCCATCAAATCATATGCAAGGGTACAGAACTGACACTCATGTGGCTCCCTTCCCACACAGGCATGCGGGGCAATGAAATGGCCGACCAAGCAGCCAAGGCAGCTATAGAGAAAGGCACACCCACCAACCTCGGTCTATCAATGACCGAAGTCATAAACCATGCTCGAGCAGCTGTTTACAGAGAACGAGAGAAAACACTCAAAGACCGATGTGAGACAAGGGATGGCTATACCTCCATATATGCAGAAAGGGGAAACTAGGCCAGAAACTCCCCAGAAAACACCTCCAACTAATGAGGAGGCTACGCACAGGGTGCCGCAGGGGTTTTCTCATGGGCACCAAATGTGCATGTGGGAGTATTGTGTCACCAACATGCCTTCAGTGGGTGCCCAACCCTAGCGGCTACCCTGGCGCCACTATGGGTGTTCAGGGCCACCCATGACCTAAGAGTTCAGGACTTCCTCCAGCCACATCCCACCCTAGGGATGCAACCCATGAAGTTCCTGTGTGACTCCCTCCTATCCTCCGGTACAGACAGTTGGTTTTAAACCACTGTGAAGGAAAGCGGTGTGGACGGTAAAGAGTGTCAAAAGAGACGATGAGGATCCCCAAAGTCGCACTTTGGGTTGAACCTTTGAGACTCACATCCCTGTCCTCTGGCTCCACAGCTGGGGGGGGCGACCAATAAGGGTGTTTTTACCCGAGCTGGCCAAAATTGGATCATGTGGATCCATATGAAATGGTCCTGGAAGGGAACTGAGGAAGGGAGGGGAAGGATAACTGCCGTAAGGAGTAGACGACCAGTGATAGCAAACCACCACGGAGGACAGCAGCACCAAGTCTACACAGACTAAAGTCTGAAGAAACCTTGTCCTTAAGGGCCTCAGGCCGATAGGACGTAAATCTCACCCTTAACAGTAACAGTAGCACTTGTCCTCTACTAAGATGATAACACTGTATACTGTACTAATTTCTGACACTTTTTTGAAATGATTACACAGTGAAGTTTACAAATGAAAAATATAGATGACTTCCTACAACCACTGAGAGAAAATGGTGTTTGGCAAAGAGAAAAAAAAATACAAACAACAACAACAAAAATTGCAGCACTTTCCCTTTGAAATATTCTACTAGGCCTAATACTTGATCATGTATATGTGATAGCGCTAGAAAGATCTCAAATTAAATGGTGCGCTTTTGGTGAAATGGGAATCAAAAGATAGTCAGGTGACAGCTCACATCTTCCAACAAGTAATTTAACGTGAAATGTTTGTTTCCATCTAAGTTCTTGTGTTTTGATTCCAGTGTGTTGTTCCATATTACAAATTATTTAATCTCTTTTCAGGTAAATCATTTTGAAATGTAAAAAAAAATATGAATAGACATTAGCATTTCATCTTCCTCTACAATACCTTCGCTACATACAAGATTATGGAACCATCATCATGCCAAAAGCATCGTGAAAGAAAAACATGTCCCTAAAAGCTTTCGGTATGAGTACGTAAAACTCAACCGTTACGTTACGATATTAGCATTTAAAGACTACCGTGAAAGAAACACATGTCCCTTAAGCTTTCGCTATGAGGACGTAAAACTCAATCATTACGACATTAGCAATTGTCCTCTATTAAGATGATAAACAACACTATACACTGTACTAACTTCTGATAACTGTGTTGAAATGATTACGCAGTGAAATTCATAATGATAAAATACGTGGTACACTACATCTATGGAGAGAAAATGATTTTATCAAAGAGCAAGAAAAACGAAACCAAATTACAAATCTGCAGCACTTCCCCTTCAAAATATTCTCATAATACTGACTCATGTGTGTTGAAGACTACATCATTTGTTTTGGATGTTTTGCATCTCTGTATTATTACAGAAAGTGATTGAGTTATTAACGACCGTTGAGGGCTTCAAGTCGTTTTTTTTTTTTACAAGCCGTCTGTGTGGTTTGTGATAAGTTCCATAGTTTTCTGAACAATGTGTATGTGATATTTCTAGAAGAGATCCCAAATTAAATGGATTGATTTAAGTGAAATGGGAAGCAAAGGGTGGTGATAAGTCAGGTGACAGGCTCATATCTGGCAAGAAGTAATTCAATATGAAATGTTCTTTCCACTGAAGTTCTTGTGTTTTGATTTACAAGTATAGGAAAAATGTTTGCTGCATGAATGATTGTGGATAAAAATCACACACACACACACACACACACACACACACACACACACACACCTCAAAATACCAGGACATCTCTATGGACTGGCTCTCCCAGAAGTGTTACAAACACGCTAAATTAGAACGCATATAAAATGGAAACAAGGGAGGCAGTTCAAGGATAACCTCTGATTCCACCAACAAAATTAAAAGATATTCTATCAACCCAACACATGTTTTCGCCCAAGCTGTATGAATAATGAAAAAATCTTTAATCTAAACCTACATTGACAAAATGATAACGTTTTGGTACTTTTCAAAATACAAAATTAACATTTTGAGTTTTATTCCATATTACAAATTATTTCATATCTTAAAAAAAATTCTTTAAATGTAAAAGTATAAATGGACAGTAACACTGTCCTCAACTAAGACGACAAACAACACTGTATACAATGTATTAATTTCTGACATTGTGTTGAAATCATTATGCCATGAAATGAATAAATGACAAAACTGAATGGTATCGATTGAAAGAATATGAATGTAATAAACTAAAGCAAGCTAAATGAAAAGAACGCAAAAATCTGTAGTACTTTTTCTTCAAATTGATGTGCTAATTGTCCTTTAAGCGTAAGCTTTAAAGAGATCCCAAATTAAAGAGATTGATCTGGGTGAAATGGGAATCAAGGGTGGTAAGTCAGGTGACGGGTTAACAGCTTCCAAGCAGTAACTTGATATGAAACGTTTGTTTCCACCCAAGTTTTTGTGTGTTGATTTACAATTATTGGAAGACTATTTTGCTGCATAAGTGATTGTTGATAAAATACCCCCCCCCCCCCCCCCCCCCCCCCCACACACACAACACACACACACACACACACACACACACACACACACACACACACACACACACTGATTGACCGACTGAAAACCATTTACTGTCAGATTAACATAGTGTTGTACTCATACACACACACACACACACACACACACACACACACACACACACACACACACACACACCGAACTGCTAGGACATCTTATGGACTGGCAGACCCAGAAGTGTTACAAAAATGCTAAATGAGAACTCAATGAAATGGAAACCAGGGCGACAATTCAAGGATAATCTAGATTCCACCAACAAAGTTTAAAATGTGTTATCAAACACATGTTTTTCACCCAAGACAGACATACTTTTGATGTATGAATAAGGAAAGATTGTTTCATCTAAATTCTCATTGAAAAATGGTAACGCTTAGGTAATTTTTGATTGAAGTTTTTTTTAGCTTTATTCCATAAAAATGATGTTCAGTTTTTTTTTCAAACGTTTAAATGTGAGAAAGGCAATGGGCCCTGATGATATCTGTGGAAAATTGTTGAGGTGTGTGCTTCTCAGCTCTCCTATGTTTACAGTCGTTTGTTTACCTGGTCACTTAGAGAATGTATAATTCCTGTTTTATGGAAAAATGCCACTGTATGTCCTGTTCCCGAAAAACGCAACCCAAGCTGTTTAAATGATTACCGACCAGTTGCCCTCACATCTGTTGCAATGAAATGTCTTGAAAGAATTGTCCTCGGTTATGTTTTAAAAGATACTACACAGTACCAAGACCCGTTTCAGTTCGCATACCAACAGAACAGATCAACAGATGATGCCATTCTCTTTATTGATTTCTCATCAGCATTCAACACCATACAACCACATCTGATGGCAAAGAAACTCATTAACATAAATGTGGTAACAAGCTCATTCTTTGGATAATTGATTTTCTTACACAGAGGACACAGTCTGTTCGATATCAAAGTGTTGTTTCGTCTTCCAGAGTCATTTCAACTGGCGCACCCCAGGGTACTGTTTTTATCACCAGTGCTTTTTACTCTGTACACAAATGATTGTTCAGGAAGTGATTCACTTTGTGTACATTAAATATTCAGATGACTCAGCACTTGTGGATCTTTCCAACTCTGATTCTGTTTACTTCAAGGAGGTTCAAAGATTTGTTGACTGGTGCGATCATAACTATCTTGATCTGAATGTAACAAAAACGAAAGAAATGTTGATTGATTTTAGAAAGAATCCAAAAGCTGTACCACCACTTTTTATCAAAGGTGCTGAAGTAGAACGTGTTGAATCATACAAATATTTAGGAACTTTTATAGATAATAGCTGAATTTTAAATCCCATGTTGAGTATGTCCACAAAAAATGTCAAACCAGATTATATATTGTCTTCAAGCTGCGATCATTTCATGTGAATACTGACATTCTTCGGACATTTTATTCATGCTTCTTGGAATCTGTTCTAACTTTCTCATTTATGTGTTGGTATGGTGGGTTGACTGTGAAGAGCAGAAATGTGCTTGAGAAAGTGGTGAACGTGGGAGGAAAAATCGTTGGTGAGAGACAAAAAAGTCTGAGTGAGCTATACAGGTGCCGTGTTGTTTGTAAAGCGAAGAAGATTACGTGTGACCAGACCCACGTTCTTGCAAATCAGTATGACCTTCTTCAGTCAGGACGAAGATATCGATCGGTTAAATGCAGAGTGTCAGATTTAAACAAAGTTTTTATCCCCTGTCCATTGATTTCATGAACCGAGAAGATGTTTAATTGAAATCCAAATTCCTCTATATGAATGTATGTCATATGTGAGAAAATGGGTAATGTGGCTAAATTATTGTTTATTTGCTGTGAATGTGTGTGACCACAGATTAATTTCTCAAATTGAGATCACTGCATTAAAATGATTATGCAGTGAAATTCATAAATGAAACAAAATGAATTGTTTACTATATACACTGAATAAAAAATGATTTTAATAACTAAAACAAGGAAAACGAAAACACATTAAAAAAGTTGCAGCATGATGAGCAAGAATAGACAAAAATAGGGGGTCTTGAGCATTCATAAATGTTGTTGATCTTCTTTTGTCATTATTCTTTAAAAGTAGCAGCTCCAGAAATGTTACAAGCCAAACACGGAAGTGTCGAAGTATCTATTTATTCAATGAAAATGAAACAGGGGTGGCAATTCAAAGATTGTTTATTTTAACAAAAGGTTATCTGTGTACTTAAAAGAATATCAGACAAAGGTGACAGTTCAGTGCATAAAAATGCCTGTATGGTAAGAAACGATCATGCAGCAAACAAAATGACAAGTAATAGTCTTGTGCCAAAACCCATAAGAATTTAAGTTTCAAAACGGAGTGACTGAGGGCGGAAAATGAAGCAAAATTTAGAAAGAGAGGTGGTTAATTACCAACAAGGACGTAGACAAACATCCCATAGTTTGTCTATGTCCTTGGCGGTAACTAACCCCCTCTTTTTCTAAATTTTGCTCAATAAGAAGATGTTGACATAAATAAAGGAAAATAAATGAAAAGAAGAGCCCCAAATTAGGAACAATTTGTTGACAAAAATATATGAAAATGAATAAAAAGAAGAGCTCAATTTTGGTTATCTTGAGCATTTATAAATGTTGTTTCTTTTGTCTTCGTTCTTTTAAAAGTAGCAACCACAGAAATGGTACAACCCAAACACTGAAGTGTTAAAGTATCCATTTCCTCAGTAAAGTGGAAACTAGGGCGGCAGTTCAAGAGTGATTTCAAAGTTTGAAATGTATTTTCAAACCATGTTTCCACCCTTACCGTCATACTTTTGATGTATGAATGTTGTACGAATGTCTAATCTAAAATTTTATTCGTAAGATAACGAGGCTTCATTGATTTTAAAGTGACAAATACCGGCGCTTCATTCAGTCGTTCCCCGTGTCATCCAGTCAATATTGTTCGATATCGTTCACTCAAGTTTTCTTACGTCCTTCATTCTTTCCATTTCTCACGGAGAGTCATCCATACCAACGGCCAAACTGGCCTTCTCTTCCGACAGTTGGTGAAGGGATTTTACGTGTGTGCAAGATATGCGTGCGTCCACACACGGGACCACGGTTTATAGTCCCATTCGAGGTAAATGGAGTCAGAAGCAATGTTAACTCTGAGGGGAAAAAATCCCCCTGTATCGAAACGGTCTGGCGGAGATTCGAACCCATAACCCCAGTATCACCAAGATTACGAGTCCGGCGCTCTACCACTGAGCTATTCCGGCCCCCAAATCAGTAAACAAGTACTATTCAAATCAATAATGAACAAAATGGGATTAAAGACGATTCATATGAGTAATATACGCGGGTAGGACACGACGATTAGGCATAACAGTTGAATCATGTCAGGAACACAGAATGAAAGGGAGAACGAAAGAGAGAAATAATGACAAAAGGAAAGCAGCAACTAAAAATCGTGAAACAGTCTACACCGAGCAAACTCAGATTAAGGACGAAGCACATGAGTCGTAATGCATGGCACCAAAGGAGAGTGAGACACAACAGCTGTATTAATAATAACTTAAAAAAAAAAAAAAAAAAAAAAAAACAACAACAACAGAGGTAGTCAGAGGTATGCACGACGACTATTATAGAGAGCGGGTCGGCGACCGCGCGCATGCGCACGAAAGAGAAAGAGAGAGATGATGATGATGATGATGATGATAATCTTTATTTCCAAGGGTGACAGATAAGCAAACACATGCTTTTTTTCATCCGGCCCTTGCCCCGTTAAGGGACTAAGTATAACTAGCGACTAAGACATACAAAACTTTTAACAACACACATATCTTCATAACATTAAAAAGTTCATCCATTATAGTTAAGGCGTAGATGACTTTAAAAGGAAAAAAAAAGAGAGAGAGAAACGATTGAAACAACAAACAAGAATAAAGATTACAAAGAAGAAAGGAGTCAACACACACAAATATGGAATAAGCGATCCTCTTATCGAAGGAAGAGAGAGAGAGAGAGAGAGAGAGAGAGAGAGAGAGAGAGAGAGAGAGATGCATTCCTTTTGTAAAAAAAAATACATATATATATGAAAATAATAATAATAACATACAACAAGCTGCTAAGGATAATAATTAGACAACTACAATGCATCAATAATATCAATATTTTTATGTGGTTAAGGCAAAACGGTTATCAGTTATCAGTAAGCAGCAATGAATGCCTAGCATCAATATCATAACACTTATTTTTCATGTTGTGTGTGTGTGTGTGTGTGTGTGTGTGTGTGTGTGTGTGTGTGTGTGTGTGTGTGTGTGTGCGTGCGCGCGCGCGCGCGCGCGCACGCGTGTGCATGTGCGCGCGCGCGTGTGTGTGTATGTGTGTGTGTGTGTGTAGTTGTGTGTGTGTGTGTGTGTGTGTGTGTGAGAGAGAGAGAGAGAGAGAGAGAGAGAGAGAGAGAGAGAGAGAGAGAGAGAGAGAGATGCCATTATATCTTAGAGAGAGAGAGAGAGCGAGAGCGTTTGCGAGTGTGTGTGTGTTTGTGTGTGTGTGTGTGTGTGTGTGTGTCCGCGCGCGCACGTAGATTCTCGTACGTGGTGCGAGCGCCTCTGATGTATCCGTTTATGACTTGCAATTCGACTCGGGGGTCACGTTATCAGTGAATCAAACGCCACGCTACGTGAATTGAGGAAGCTTGTTAACACCACGTGACAGTGGTCGTACTTCCACGATTCCTTTCAATGAAAAA
>JADBJO010015136.1:5000-25000 GCA_016801955.1 Conus betulinus
AAGAGAAGAGCTAGAGCTATTCTAAATCATGTGAAGACTCGATGGTCACACAGTAAGCGAGAACGTTTTCGAAAACACTCTGAACAACAATGCATCAAGTAACATGATGTATCCCTAGTTCATCCATTCTTCTATCGAAACGTTTGTTGATACATTTTTCATCACAAGGGTCTTTTGATCTTCATTACTGATTATTCTATGCTTACTTTTTACCTAAAGAGTCGTTTGATCTTTTACCCTTACTGTTTACCTGATAGAAAACATTCCTTCGTATATCATGGTAAGGTACATATCCACATCCATCATGTAAGTTAAATTTATCCTTTACATTGCTGCAGTGTTGACATTCTTCTCTGTCTGTCTGTTTGTCTGTTTGTCTGTCTGTCTGTCTGTCTGTCTGTCTGTCTCTCTCTCTCTCTCTCTCTCTCTCTATATATATATATATCCTCTCTCTCTCTCTGTCTCTGCTTTGCGGGAAAGGGGTATAGTATGATAACTCCTCTTTTTTGTTGTGTACCTGTCTCCGGTTGGACTAGTAGAAATAAATATATCACATCCATCTCTCTGTGCTTTAAAATATAGAGCTGTGTTTTCAAAGTAAGGTGCTCACACAGTGGGTATCCTGAAGGCCTTTTCGACCAACTAAAAAGAATACACCACCACCACCACAACCACCACCACCACCACCATCATCATCATCATCATCATCATCACACAACAACAACAACAACAACGACAACAACAACAACAAATGTAAACAAACCCTGAGACACAAGAGCGTAACATGACACGATTTGAAACAGTTGTACAAAAACAAAACCACAGACACAAAACAACGACAACAACAATAACAATAACAATCAAAATATAAAAAGACAAAGGAAAAAAATGAAAAGAAAAAAAAAACCAGAATGAAAACAGGGGCGAGCAAATTTGCAAGAAATCCAGATGAATTATGAGATTGAAATATCACCACTGCAAAATAAAGGGAAAAAGGGGGATAAGACGCTGGACAGACAAGCAAATACAGCGAGCAAAACGTCAAAGAAAACCTTAATGAGCCATGACACTCCATGGGATGCGAAGCCTCGTCAACCACATCGTTAGGAATCTGTAACCACAGTGATGAATGTGACGTTCATGAAAATGTCCGATACAGCCTTTTCTCACTAATCCCCACCCTCCCCCCGCCCTCCCGAGCAGTCCTCTGTCGACTTTCTGTCAGTAGCATTACACGGGCCACATACCACAACAGCAAAGTAAATATCGTGCGTTAATTCCCACACGTGGCCTTTCTAAACAAAAGAGTCTGATTCAAACGACCCTATTACCATATGTACTCTCTGACCTCTCTGCCTCTCTAGTCGTCGCGCGGTTCCATGTTCATTCATTTCAAAATACTTCCCAAAACTCGATGTTGTTGCAGGCCTATCCACTGACAGCACATCAAAAAGACTTCTCTTTGTGGAATGCAATCCAAAAGAATCGCTTAGGCCTATCTTTCTGCAGCCAAGCGATGATTAATTACCGAAGAGGAATTCAATGTCTGATCAGTAAATCGACGTGCGGAACTCTCTACACTCTATTCCCGTGAACGAACAGGGTAACCTGGGTCTTCAGATCATGGTGTGGTAAATGGGTGTAAAAGCAGAGTACGGGGTTTTCGTTTGCAGAGGTCGATGAGGCGTATCTTGGGTCATGTAGACATGAGAGAGCACTTTGAACAGCTTCTTCTGTGGATGAGGGAAACACTGATGGGCGAAGGGAAAGGGTGGGTGGAGGCTGGGAATGGAAGAGAGAGAGAGAGAGAGAGAGAGAGAGAGAGAGAGAGAGAGAGAGAGAGAGAGAGAGAGAGAGAGAGAGAATGATGATGATGTTGTTTGTTGTTGGTTGGTGTTGATGATGATGATGATGATGATGATGATGATGATGATGATGATGATGATGATGTGATGATGACGACGACGACGACGACGACGACGACTTCAATGATAATAATGACAAGAATTCTGATGATTCTGGTGACGAAAATTGTGGTGATGATTATGATGATGATAATGATAACGATGCTAATGATCGTAATGATGATGATGATAATGATGATGTAAATGATGATGATGATGATGATGACGATGATGATGATTGTGATGATGATGATGATGATGATGATGATGATGATGATGATGATGATGATGCTGATGATGATGATTGATGACGACGACGACAACGACTTCAATGATAATAATGACAAGAATTCTGATGATTCTGGTGACGAAAATTGTGTGGTGACGATTATGATGATGATAATGACATAATGATGATAATGATCGTAATGATGATGATGATAATGATGATGTAAATGATGATGATGATGATGATGACGATGATGATGATGGCGATATGATGATGATGATGATGATGATGATGATGATGATGATGATGATGATGATATTTATGATGATGGTTGGTCTTATTAGCATTGGGATTATGAAAGTCATTTAATAGTTCTTATAAGCATTATGATCATCAAAGTTATTGGCACTGTTACCAGCTTTGCTAGCCATATTATTTTTGTTATGTATGTCGTTGATGTTGTCGTTGATGCTGTTAAATGTATTATGGGTTCCTAAACACACATGTTTGGTTATCTGTTTGGTCATGTCCTCGGAACAATAAGACACTTGAAGCGAACTGTTTTCATAGATGACACCTGCTTATTGTGACCGGCCAATTCCTCGCCTTCTTGTGTCTGGATCAGAGAGAGCCCTAAACTGCCTCGGCCTATGATCATTTTTTTTTTCAAAATCAGGAATCACAATAACTACGAGAGAACGTAGCATCAACACATTTAAGGAAATGTCACTGATGAAAATTCTGTCTCGAGTTTTTGTTTGTTTGTTTTTTCACTGGAATCAATCCAGTCTAGAAAACATGCAAACAAGCATGCACAGAGAGAGAGAGAGAGAGAGAGAGAGAGAGAGAGAGAGAGAGAGAGAGAGAGAGAGAGACAGAGAGACAGAGACAGAGAGAGAGAGAGAAAGACACAGAGAGAGACACGGGGGGGGGGGGGGGGGGGGAGATACAGAGCAGCAAAATGTCATTTTGCCAGTTACGTTTCATTGTTGAAAACTTGTCAGAGATGTCGCGAGGAGCGTTCCCATAATGCATCAGCTATCATGGCTCTGTGGCACATGCTTTATGGTTTTCAAATGTTTGTCGTTTGACGTGCTAAACAATATTTTTTGGCGCCTTTACAAGCGGAGTTTAATTCGGCGGAGAGAGAAACTAGTTTTATGGGCCAAAAAGTGTGCTGAAGTTGGTGTCTCTGCGGGCACGTTTCAAACGAATCGATAACGCCATCTTCAGTGCATGTTTCGCTTCATCTCCTCCGAAGGGTAGCTGTCTTGATAAATCGATATCTTTCCACAGTAATTGCACACAGTTCCTTCCGTGTCACAACGTCTGTAAATCATTTTGTTGGGTTGCAGAATGATAGGCTGGAAAACGCAAATAATTTCCATTTGACATTCTTTTCCCTGAACATGAAGAATGTCTTGAATTTGTTTAATTTCATTTTGCATACAATGTTGTTTGTATAGTTGTTTATTTATTTACTTATCTATTCGTTTATGTATTGATTCATTTATTCATTTATGTATTTACTTATGTATTCATTGAGAAAAAAGGAGAGCTTTAATGTGTGTAAAGTGTGTTACTTTTTTTTTTCGTTTGCAGACGTGGATGAGGCATATCTTGGGTCATTTAGACATGAGAGAGCACTTCGAACTACTTCTTCCTTCCTTGTGTGAGTGGAACACGATGAGTGAAGGGAAAGGGTGGATGATGGGTGGGAATGGAAAGTGTATAACATAGGAGAGAGAGAGAGAGAGAGAGAGAGAGAGAGAGAGAGAGAGAGAGAGAGAGAGAGAGAGAGAGAGAGAGAGAGAGAGAAAGACAGAGAGAGAGAGACAAAGAGAGGAGAGAAAGAGGAGAGAGAGAGAGGAGAGAGAGAGAGAGAGAGAGAGAGAGAGAGAGAGAGAGGATGATGATGATGATGATGACGATGATGATGATGATGATGATTATGACATGATAATGATGACAAGAATTCCGATGACTGTGATGACCAAGATTGTGGTGATGATAATGATGCTGGTTATAATAATGATAATGGTGATGATAATGATCGTACTCATGGTGATGATACTGACGATGCTGTTCATGATGATGATGATGATGATGATGATGATGATGATGATGATGATGATGATGCTGATTCGCATTATGGATGTTATTAGCCTTAATATTAGCATCAGCATTCTTATCATTACTAGCAATACTATTCTTGTTGTTAATGTCGTCGATGTTGTCCTTGTTGTCGTTGTTGTAGTTGTTGAATGGATTGTGGATACCTCAGCATACATGTTTCCCTTTCCTTTTTGGCCATGTTCTTCAAGCAATAAAAACACATGATGCGAACTGTTCCATTGTTTGTCACACAGAGGCACCATGATCACCTGTTTCTTGAGACTGGCTGCTTCCTCGCCTACCTGTTTCTGGATCAGAAAAGTCCTAAACTGCCTCGCTCTATCTTCATGTGTCCAGATCAGCAAACATAATAACTGCCAGAAGAAGGTAACATCAACATTTAAGGGAAGCATCACTGATGTAACTCTGTCACTGAATTACTTTCACTGGAATCAATCCAATCTGAAAAAAAAAAAAACATGCATGCATGTACACACACACACACACACACACACACACACACACACACACAACACACACACATACACACACGCACAAACACACACACACACACACACACACACACACACACACACACGCACGCACGCAGAGAGAGAGAGAGAGAGAGAGAGAGAGAGAGAGAGAGAGGAGAGAGAGAGAGAGAGAGAGAGAGAGAGAGAGAGAGAGAGAGAGGGGGGGGGCGAGCGAAACACAGAACAGCAAAATGTCATTTTTACCAGTTGCGTTTTGCTGTCGGAAACCTGTCAGAGAGGTCGCGAGGAGCGTTCCCATAATGCATCAGGCATTATGGCTCTGTGGCACATGCTTTACGGTATTTAAATTTTTGCCATTACACTGCTGAACAAGGTCTTTTTTGTGCCTTTACAAGCCGTGTTTAATTTGGCGAAGAGAGAAAAATGGTTTCACATGCAAAAAAAAAAAATGTGATGAAGCTAGTGTCTCTGCGGGCACGTCTCAAACAAATCAATAACGCCGTCTTCACTGTATGTTTCGCTTCATCTCCTCCGACGGGTAGCTGTCTTGATAAATCGACATCTTTCCACAGTAACTGCACACAGCTCCGTCCATGTCACAATGCCTGTAAATCATTTTGTTGGATTGCAGAATGATAGGCTGCAAAATGCAAATAATGTCCATGTGACATTCTTACTCTGAAAGTGACGAACTTGTTTCATTCGTTGAATTTCATTTTTGCATACAGTTGTTTGTTTTGTTTGTTTGTTCGTTTAGTTGTTTATTTGTTTACTTATCTATGCTTTTATTTATTTATGCATGTAATTGCTTATCTGTTCATTGAGAAGAAAGGAGAGTGTGACTAATCTTTGTGTGTGCGTGCATGAGCTGGCTTGCCCCGCTGCAATGACATATGGGAGCGCTCTGTGTGTGTGTGTGTGTGTGTGTGTGTGTGTGTGTGTGTGTGTGTGTGTGTGTGTGTGTGCGCGCGCGTGCGTGTGTGTGTGTGCGTGCGTGCGTGCGTGCGTGCGTGCGTCAGTGTGTGTGTGTGTGTGTGTGTGTGTGTGTGTGTGTGTGTGTGTGTGTGTGTGTGTGTGTGTGTATGTGCGTGTGTGTGTGTGTTACTAGTCTGCATTCCTAAAGCTTCCTAGCAGAACACCACATTGTATTTCATTTTGCCTTAAGCAGTGTTCTCGGCATTGTGCTCTGCCTAACTAAACTGTAACGAGTTACATGCATTGCACTACATTGTGGTCATAACGTGGAATCAAAACTTGAGGCTTTATAGGATATTTTGTAGCACATAATGGTCTTTTTGCCAGGGAAAAAATCAGAAGAAACGCCTGTCTTTCCATTGTAAATAGAACTATCTTTTCTAAGTTCAAACAAATTGATCTAGGGAATTCATGCATGATTTGAACTGCACGCCAAACTAAGGATCCGCATACTGACTGGCTGTATTACAAGTGCCCAATGCATACCGCTGCACGTCCACTTTTTGGAATTTTCTGTCTCTGTTTGAGTTGATAAGCTGAAACACCAGTTTCTGGTGACAAGTTCTGACATTTGTACTTCCCCGCATGTTTTGAAAACACTGTGAAGACACCTTATGGCTGGCTTGACTGCAATGATTAACATCTATGGCCATGGTATAGTGGTCCGGGTGGCAGTTTTCCTTTGAGACGATAGGTTTCTCTGCAGAACACACACACACACACACACACACACACACACACACACACACACACACACACACACACACACACACACACACGCACACGCACGCACACACGCACACACACACACACACACACACACACACACACACACTTGGTAACAAGAACGCTGGGCAACAGGGGAGTAGGTACTGGTAAAATTCTTTGAAATAAAAATGTTCAAAATTAAAGGTAAATCTACTTAGGTAAGAAAACAAACATGCACAAGCAGAAGAAAGACACAGTGTGTGTGGAGCTGGACTACTCATCCCCAGGGGAAGGCAGCCCCAAGTCCATCCATGAAAAATCTGGTGTGACGCAGACACTTTATGGTGCTGTTCAATACAGAATGAGTCATTGTAGTACTGCACGAAAAAATACTCTTGGAACAGACGGGTTTCTAGCGCATACATTCTGCTTTGTGAATACTATATACATATCAAAATGGCACGAATAAAGACATTGAACATCAACGAGATTTAAAACCCACCTAGGGATATTGCAATTATAACGTCAATGAGATTTGAACCTGACGTGTCCACCATGGGATATTACAATTATAACGACAATGGCACTCTGTGGAGTGAGGGTGAAACTGATCCCGGGTCCACCTTTTGATCCGGATCGGCACCATGGTATTTGTACCAGAAAGTAATGAATAAGTTCTAAGGCGGATTTCCAAGTTTGGTCAAAATTTCGTCAGTGGTTATTGCCTAAACTTGCTGACAGACAGAGAAACAAACAAAGCAAGAGGTGAGATATAACATTATTGGGGGAGGTAACGACTTCATTGTTTCATCCTCTGTCTCTCTTCATTGTTTTCAATGAGGTCTTCAAAACTAGTGTGACAATTTTCCGGTACTTTTGCTTCCATCATGTTGTCTCTATAGCTATAGACCAGAGCTGAAATGCAATATTGTGACATTCGCCAGCGCGTTCTCATCTATACGTGATTGTGACATACTTTATGAGGGCATGTAAAGCAACTGAAGGTGTTATGCATTGCGTAATCTACAGTGTTGACATCGTGACTGTCACTGAAAGAGTGTTGGAGCGAGACTGTAACCTTCCAGCAATTGGATGAATCCGATGAATCAGGTTACCATTCACTACAGCCTGTCTCATTCTCCTTGACGTGCAACAACTGGTGAGATATTGACAGCTTTTATGTCTGCATCGAATGAGGTAAGACTCCTTCAAATCTGGACACACCAACATGCGATTAAAAAAGTTCCGAAGTCGTCCCTGTCGCGATTTTTAAACCCTTCAACTATGTCCTCATTCGATACCGCGTGTCTAGCTCTGTCTTGATCATAAACCATACAACCATAATATCCAATCAATATGATATCTCTCTGTCACGACACTACCAACCCTTAAATAATGTCCTTTGTTTATAACATCTTACTATCATGATCACTAACCTTCGAACATATTTCGGTGACGTGTCATGTGTCTGTCGTTGTCATAATCTCTTCAATCATTATTCTTGCTCTACATCCCTGTCCCTGTCATGGTGACATTTCCTAGAGCCATTTCCAAGGTGGGACAACACATAACACGACACGTCCCCTCTCACCCTCACCCCACTTCTCCCCTTTCTTTTCTGCCATCGGCACCCACTTACCATCACCCCTTCCTCTACAAAACTGAGAGAGACAAAAACTGTGAGTGTTGCGCATAACACGACAGCTTTAAATTGGTCCTACGTGAAGGGTAACGTAGGCGTTTATTACGGCCAGGTTCATCGCTGTTCCCCAGTTCTTGTGCTGGTGACAAGCATGTGTAGGAAAAGTTAACGATCGTCCGTATAACGTTTATAAAGAGGGTCTGAGGGAAAGTGGTCTGTTTTGATACCACTCCTCCTCCTCTTTCTCTCTCTCTCTCTCTCTCTCTCTCTCTCTCTCTCTCTCTCTCTCTCTCTCACTCACACACACACACACACACACACACACACACACACACACACACACACACACGAAGAATTCACTACAAAACATATTCTCACAGATGGCTGGCACTAACATGATATCAGACATAAATAATTTACAGCAGACCCCATCAAAACTTTATTCATATATGTGCAACCTGATGTGATTCTTGAGTTCGGAAGTTCTCTTCTGTTTGAGACAGACTCAACGTAAATTTAGAAATTTCTGGTACATTCATGACAGAATTCTAAAAACGTAGCATGCTCATGGGTTAACCGGTTACCCATCTGCTGGACTGCGATAATATCAGCTTCGAAGCTTTCTTTGAAACCTTTTTACATAAGGAACCTAACATTAACATCGTGAAACTGAACCCCATTGAAAGAAATGGGAGCTGAATCAAAAATTGTGTATCTATACCAAAAAGGGTTCCAGCCCTAAGGATTGCAGATATTTACAAATACGATCAGTTATGTTTGTCTGGCAGTTGAACATGATCCTATTTATCGTCTGACCCTATTGTGCTTCAGCGTCTCGTTGTTTGTTTTTTTTTTCAAATGTAACATCACAACGTTCGTTTTGTTTTTCAAATTTAACATCACAATGTTCGTTTTGTTTTTCAAATTTAACATCAAAATGTAATGAAAGGATGTTAAGTGAAGGACAGTCATTCTTTATCTGTGCTGTGTTGTCAGCAACGTTCGTGGAAGAAATGACAGTGTGGACATTCATGTGAGACCCAAGCCATGGAGTACAACTGAAAGATTTCAGGAACCCGCTGAACTATTTTTCAGTGTAATACCCCAATCACTACCCTCAGAACTCTGAGATAAGACGATGAAGAATCGTCAAGACAGAACATAGGAGAACAGGTTAGCTGAGGCTTTAAGTCATGATCAGGTCATCTCATAAAACACTAGGCCCTGTCTTTCAGGAGGTCGCTGGAGCACACCTTGAGTGATGCAGAGCGAAGGCATCATTGTGGACTGCTTCTTGCTTGTGTCTCCAATGTTTTGACATGACGAAATGAAAGAGAGTCGAGCGTTCTCATTTCGAATGAGTTATGTACAGCTGAGAGAGCGCTTTAAGGTACATCTTCTTTTGTGTTAAATCACTGATTTGTGAAGATGACCAGAGAATTAGGAGGGGGGAGGGGGACATTAGGGGAGGGGGGGGAGAGGGGAGAGAGGAGAGAGAGAGAGAGAGAGAGAGAGAGAGAGAGAGCGAGAGAGAGAGAGAGAGAGAGAGAGAGAGAGAGAGAGAGAGAGAGAGAGAGAGAGAGAGAGAGACAGACAGACAGACAGACGAGACAGACAGACAGACAGACAGTCAGACAGACAGAGAACTACACACGAACTGAATGTATGTTTCTGAGCAGACAAGCACTTGATCACTCTGAAAGCCATTCTGTGGAAGACAGGGTCATAACCAAGTAAAAAGAGATCCCCTTCCAGCCCAGAAGCACTGATGTGTTAAAACGAAATCGCTGACAGGAAATGAAAGAGGTCCAATAATGACTTCACTCGGGTTTGATCATTCACTCACAAGAGCACACCCAAGAGCAAAATCAACCCTAAAACGGTTGGTACAATGACGATTTTTGTTTTTGTTACCTCAGAAATGTACTATATGAAGGATTCGTGCCTCTCCTCATTTCCCCACTACTTGCATTTGTCAGATTCCCGTTCGTTGGCACAGTTCATGAACTGCTTCCTGACGATTCGTGTCTGTCCTCGTTTCTCCACTGCTTGCATTTGTCAGATTCCCGTTCGTAGGCACAGTTCATGAACTGCTTCCTGACAATTCGTGTCTCTCCTCGTTTCCCGTCAGATTCCCGTTCGTTGGCACAGTTCATTAACCGCTTCCGATGAGAAAACTTCAACTGACTGGTGTGCCCTCTCAGGTTATCGCGTATACCAGCTTCTTCTTCTTATTCGCTGTTCAGATATCACAAATAACCTTTGCCCTTCCATGTCTGTATTTCAAACTTGACAGTTTTACATTACCAGTCGCAAAGTATGGTGGACATTCAACCCGTGAATAGCAGGTGAACCAAGAGTCAAGCAAACCAATAGGTTGTGGTCAATTCCTCAGGATGGAATTCCAACTAACAAGAGGATGAGATACTTATCCTGTACCATCTCCAGCTTTGGTTACACTCACAAAAGAGGTTGTTTTCATTCACCAATGCTGCTAAATCGGTTTGTATGTACGTCAGCAAAATCAAGCAAAACCTACTGAGCTGATTTCAATGAAATTGCTGAAAAGAGGGAAAGTGGCCCAAACAAGATGCCACTAAATGTTGCTGCAGATCTGGATCAAAGGAAGATTAATAGTCAATTTGTCTCAACAGGAGTGTGCGTTCTCCCCAATATCCTCATTAAAGATTATATTCGCAAAGCCCGTGCATGTCCAGGAAGCGGTAAGGAATACAGAGGTGTTGGTTGTGAAAGAACACAGGAGGGTCCGATCTGAAGTGTCCTGTTGCCATCCCTCGGTTGTGTCCACTCCCTCCCTCTCTCTAATCCATATCATGCGCCATCATGGAATACACCACATGACCCCTGTTTCATTCAGGCGTGTCCACTAGTCACAGATTAAAAAAAATGTTTCTCTTAATTATGAACTGTGAACCACTACACGCGTATCCTTGTGCAGGAAAAGTGGCGATTGATCACTGACAATGGGTTCACTGTGTAATCGATAGATCAGTGTGTGGGACTATACACGCTACTGTCAAGAGAGAAACATGTGGGTATCGGAGACATACGTTCGTGATGTGTTAATTTGATGGAAAAGCGTTCTCTCTCTCTCTCTCTCTCTCTCTCTCTCTCTCTCTCTCTCTCTCTCTCTCTCTCTGTACATGCATATACTGACCATTTAACTTACTTTCTCCTTCTTGTTTTAATACCGTCTAACCCTTACTGTTTAACCCAACGTAAGACATTCCTTTGTTGGTTATGGTAAAGTGAACATAAATAAAATATGTAAAAATTCGTCCATTTTTTTTGCCGCAGTGTTGAAATTTCTTTTTCGTGTGTGTGTGTGTGTGTGTGTGTGTGTGTGTGTGTGTGTGTGTGTGTGTGTGTGTGTGTTGGGGGGGGGGGGGGGGGTAGTGAGAAGGTAGTGAGAAGTTTGATATCTTCCTTTCTGTTGTATTGCTGTGCCTGTTGTGCAAGCAGAACATACCCCATCCACCAGTACAAACATTGAGATATATGTAATAAGGTAAGGTAAGGTAAGGTAAGGTAAGGTAAGGTAAGGTAAGGTAAGGTAAGGTAAGGTAAGGTAAGGTGACCACAGAACTGGTGTCATGAAGACCCTTTCGACAGTTTAGGACAAAACACCACCATTACAACCACCGCCACCACCAACAATATCATCATCATCATCTTCATTTATAACAATAACAGCAACCATAGATGTAAGGAATCCTTGAATTAATGTTACATGAGAGTGTAAAATGGCGCGATTCAAAAGATTGAAAAAAAAAAAAAAAAAAAAAAAAAAAAGAAAAAAAAAAAACAGGCACGATTAACGACAACAACAATAATAAAAACAATTGTTTATACAGAAAAGAAGGAAAAATGAAAAGAAAGCAAAATCAGAATGAAAACAAATGCAGCAAGCAAATTTCAAAGAAGGCCAGATGAATAATGAGTTTGAAATATTACCACTTCAAAACAAAGGAAAAAGGGGGATAACAAGGTGGACAGACAAGCAAATACAGCGAGCAAAATGACAAAGAAAACCTTAATGAGCCATGACACTCCATGGGGATGTGAAGCTTCGTCAACCACATCGTTAGGAATCTGAAACCACAGTGATGAATGTGACGTTCATGAAATATCTGATACAGCCTTTCCAACACTAATCTCCCCCTTTCCCTCCGCCCCCCCCCCCCCCCCCCCCCCCCCCCCCCCCCACCCACACACACACACACACACACCCCATCCCGAGCAGTCATCTGTCGACTTTCTGTCAGAAGCATTACGGGGGCCACACCACATCAGCAAAGTAAATATCGTGCGTTAAATTCCCACACGTGGCCTTTCTAAACAAAAGAGCCTGATTCAAACGACCCTATTACCATATGTACTCTCTGACCTCTCTGCCTCTCTGGTCGTCGCGCGGTTCCATGTTCTCATTTAAATACTTCAAAATTGCTTCCCCTTAACTCGATGTTGTTGCAGGCCTATCCACTGAGAGCACATCAAAAAGGCTTCTCTTTGTGGAATGCAATCCAAAAGAATCGCTCAGGCCTATCTTTCTGCAGCAAAGCGATGACTATTACCGAAAAGGAATTCAATGTCTGATCAATAGATCGGCGTGCGGAACTCTACACTCTATTCCCGTGAACGAACAGGGTAACCTGGGTCTTCAGATCATGGGGTGGTAAATGGGTGTAAAAGCAGACTACGGGTTTTTTCGTTTGCAGAGGTCGATGAGGCATATCTTTGGGTCATGTAGACATGAGAGAGCACTTTGAACAGCGTCTTCTGTAGATGAGGGAAACACTGATCAGTGAAAAGGAAGGGTGGATGGAGGCTGGCAGAGAGAGAGAGAGAGAGAGAGAGAGAGAGAGAGAGAGGAGAGAGAGAGAGAGAGAGAGAGAGAGAGAGAGAAGAGAGAGAGAGAGAGAGAGAAGGGGGGAATATGGAACAGCAAAATGTCATTTTGCCAGTTGCGTTTTGCTGTCAGAAACTTGTCAGAGAGGTCGCGAGGAGCGTTCCCATAATGCATCAGGCATTATGGCTCTGTGGCACATGCTTTATGGTATTTAAATGTTTGTCGTTGACGTGCTAAACAATATTGTTTGGCGCCTTTACAAGCCGAGTTTAATTCGGCGGAGAGAGGAACTAGTTTTATGGGCCAAAAATGTAATGAAGTCAGTGTCTCTGCGGGCACGTTTCAAACGAATCGATAACGCCATCTTCAGTGCATGTTTCGCTTCATCTCCTTCGAAGGGTAGCCGTCTTGATAAATCGATATCTTTCCACAATAATTGCACACAGCTCCTTCCGTGTCACACCTTCTGTAAATCATTTTGTTAAATAGCAGAATGATAGGCTGGAAAATGCAAATAATTTCATCGTGACATTATTTCCCCTTAAAATGAATAAGTTGTTTCATTTGCTTAATTTCACTTATGTATTCAGTTTTGTTTGCTTGCTTGTTTATTGGTTTATTTATTTATTGGTTTATTTGTTTATTTATTTAGTTGAATATTTATATTTTCTATTTATATCTTTATTCGTCTATTCAGAAAAGGGATTGTTTGACTAACCTGTGTGCATGTGTATGTGCACTCGCGCGTGCGCGCGTTTGTGTGTGTGTGTGTGTGTGTGTGTGTGTACACTAATCTGAATTTCTAAAGCTTCCTAACAGAACACGGCATTGTATTTCATAATGCCTTGAGCAGTGTTGCTAGCATCGTGTCCTGCTTTGTTGAACTGTGACGAGTCAGATGCATCACACAGCTTTGTGTCATAACGTGGAATCAAACGATTGACGTTTTAAAAGGTATTGGACACTTCTGAATAGCCTTGTTCCGTGGAAACAAAATCGGATGAACATGACGCCTGTCTTTCTTTGCAAACAGAATTGTTCCATGCAAACAGAATCGGGGGAACATGACCATCTGTTGTTCCATGGAAACAAAATCGGGGGAACATGACCATCTTGTTCCATGGAAACAAAATTGGGGAAACATGACGCCTGTCTTTCTATTGCAAACAGAATTACCATTTTTCTTTTAATTCATTGGTCCAACAACCGGATCGAGAGAGTTCATGCACGATTTGAAGTGCACGCCAAAACAACGATCCGTCTGTTGAGTGCCAGTATCATAAAATGCCCCAGGCAAAGTGTGTGTGTGTGTGTGTGTGTGTGTGTGTGTGTGTGTGTGTGTGTGTGTGTGTGTGCGTCCTTCCGGTGTGTGTGCGCGTGCGTCTGTGTTGTTCATGTTATTTCATTGCACATGAGCGCGTGCGTCTTAGTTTTTCATGTTATTTCATTTTACTTTATCTATTCATCTATTTACTTTTTTTCGCGTAATATCATTAATTATGGTAAAAACACGTTAAATAAAAGATTCATTCATTCACCACATTTGGTCAAAATCGCTTCAGTTGTTCTTGCGTATTCATATACTGACAGACAGACAGACAGACAGACAGACAGACAAAGAAAGCAAGAGATGTAGATGAAAGCAAAAAAAAAAAAAAAAAAAGCTTTTGCTGAAGGTAACTCTTCATTGTGTCATTCTATGTCTCTCTCGGTCGTTGTCAATGGGATCTTAGAGCTAGTGTGACGTGTGACAGTTCGTTTTGTTTCCACACCATGGTCTCATAATCTGTTACCTGCGTTTAAAATGCAATCCTTTTATGTTCACCTGTGCGCTTCTCATCTGTACTTAATTGTGACATACTTTACAGCTGTATGTAAAGTAACTCCACGTGTACATGCATTGTGGAATCTCACATGGTGACTGCCACTGACAGAGTGTCTGTGTGAGACCGTACCCTCCCGGAATTGGAACGAGCCAGATGAATCAGACGATCACTCACCACTGTCTGTCTCTTTCTCTTTCACGTGCAACAGTCGGCGAAGCATCGGCAGCTTTTACGTCTGCTCTGAATGAAGTAAGACTCCTTCCAATCTGCACAGACCAATATGCGATGAAAAAGGGTTCAGTAGTCGTCTCTGTCATGACAGTCAACCCTTCCACTATGCCTTCGTTCCATATTGCGTCTCTAGCTCTGTCTTGATCATAAACCATACAACCATATTCAATCAATGTAACATCTCTCTGTCACGCCGCTTTCAACACTTAAAATAATGTTCTTTGTTTACAGCATCATTCTATCATGATCACTAACTTTCAAACATATCTCGGTGACGTGTCACGTGTCTATTTGTTGTCACAATCCCTTCAGTCGTTATTTCTGCGCTGCTTCCTGTCCTTGTCATGATGTCATTTCCTAGAGCCATTTCCAAGGTGGACAACACATAACACGACACATCCCCTCTCACTCTCACCCCATTTCTCCCCTTTTCTTTTCTGCCATAGGCACCCACTTACCATCACCCCTTCCTCTCCAAACATGAGAGAGACTAAACTGTGAGTGTTGCGCATTGCATCACAGCTTTACAGTTGGTTGTGCTGAAAGAGAAAGGCACTCCTTTACTGCATGCAGGCTTGTCGTTAGTCTGTCTCAAGCACGGGTAGGAAAAGTTGACGAACATCAGCATAGCGCTTGTAAAGAGGATCTGAAGGAAAGTGATCTTTCCCAATACTTCCATCCCCCCCCCCCCTCTCTCTCTCTCTCTCTCTCTCTCTCTCTCTCTCTCTCTCTCAGAAGAAGAAGAAGAAGAAGAAGAAGAAGAAGAAGAATTCACTATCAAACATGTTCTCATAGACTGCTGGCACATCATGACCGGTTGAACCTGATGTGATTCTTAAGTTCTGAAGTTCCCTTTCCTGTCTGAGACATACTCAAGTTAAGTTACAAATTTCTAGAAAATGTGTGAAAAGAATAACTATTTGTAGGATGTGATACTATTCTTTTTTTTTCAAAGCTCTCTTTGAAACCCTTTATAGACGATATGTAACATCAACTTTGTTAAAATGAACTCCATGCAAAGAAATGCTCTTGGATTAGAGACTGTGTATCTATGCAAAAATGGTTTCCAGCTCTGAGATTAAGCATATAATGACAAATAAGATCAGTTATATTTGCCAGGTAGTTTTACATGATCCTATCTATGCTCTGACGGATATATTCTTTGTCATCAGACACCCATTTCCTCCTGCCACAAACACATAGATTCCATTCCGTCCTCAGTCATCTTCCCCTCTCTCATTTTTTATGTTTAAAATCAGCATGTGTGAGCAATTATTACGAAAGATACTCATCTCAGCTCAACTCCTGGCTCTTCTATGTAGCCATTCTGCTGTAGTTATTTCATTTACAAGCAAGAACAGTTTTCTAGCGTATGGAGAGAGAACGCCAAAGCACAGTGACTTGGGTTATCCAACTGAAGGCTTTTCGTTCCCAAGTGACCCCATGGTCAACACTCCTTCGTCGGCCTCTATGTGTTATGTACACAGTATTCTATCAATCAATGCTTTAAACTATTCTCTTTATATGGAAAGTTCTGACTGGTTAGATGTCAAAAGAATTCTCAGATGTAATCCACCTTCATTCAGTAATTTAGACCTGTTTTGTGCAAAGATTAATCACTAACAAATAAGTTTCAAAACGGAGTGACTGAGGGAGGAAACTGGAGCAAAGCCCAGAAAGGGAGAGGGTTAGTTACCGCCAAGGACATAGACACACATAGCACAGGACGAGACGCAATGCATTTCGACCTCTTGGGTCTTTCTACTACAGGCGAGAGCAAATAACATTAGGACAGACGAGGTGAAGAAAGAAAGAAAAAAAGAGACACTTGTCTAGTCATAGTCAAAATGGCCGCCGGGCAGAAACAGGGCCATACAGCAGGGGATCATGGGAGAGGAAACCCCAATAAGAAAAAATATATGAAGAAAAAAAAAACAAAAAACATTAAAATAAATTAAAAACAATAATAAATAACAAGGACATTATAAAACTTAATTTTAATAAAAAAAAAAAATAATAAATAGATAGGATAAATATACAAAAATAAAAATAAATAAAAATAAAAAATGAAATAAAATTTAAAATAAAAAAAAATAAAAAGAATAAATAATATACAAAATAAAAAAAAAAATATAATAAAAAAAAAAAACAATTATAAATAAAATTTATAAACAAAAATATTATGTATAAACAAAATTTTAAATATTAATTAATAATTATAAGTAAAAAAAAAAAATATTAAATCATTATAAAAAAATAAATAATAAATAATAAAATTTAAAAAAAAATAAATAAAAAATAAAAAAAAACAAAAAATTTATTTATAATTAAAAAAAATTAATAAAATAAAAAAAAAAAATTAAAAAAAAATAAAAAAAAAAAATAAATAAATTAAATATTTAAAAAAAATAAAAATATAAAAATTGAAATTAAAAATAAAAAAAAAATTAATAAAAAACTTAAAAAAATTGGGAAAATAAAATTCACAAGAAAAAAAATAAGTATAAATCTCATCAATATAAAAATGTTAAAAAAAAAAATGTTGCCATTTTAAAAATTTTAAAATTAAAAAAAATAAAAAGTAAAAAATAAATAAAAAAATAAAAAAATTATAAATAATAAAATAAAGCAAAATAAATGTTAAAATAAAAATATATGACCGTAATAAATGGTGAAATAAAATAAAATAGAATAAAGTAAAACAAATAAATAAGTAAAGGCGGATAGATAGATAGACAAAATAGAATAAACACAATGAAATAAAATCGATTGTGCTGCAACTTCTGTGCAGGCGGATAGTGTGTGGGGGTCGATTAGTGGTGGTGTGGGGTAGTGATTATGTATGTGTGTTGTGCTGTAGCGTACCAAGTTTGGCAATGAGATGGGTCTCTTGTGTGGTGCGTTCAAAGTTGTCACTCTGTGACTGCCAGAGTGCCAAGACTGTCACATGGTTTGGTGTTGTGCTGGGAGTGGTTGAAATGTAGAGCAACGGGTTTGGGTCGGTGGTGTTCAGAGATGCGTGTCTCCAGTGTGCGGGGATGTTTCACCTACATAGATCTTGCCACACACTGGCAGTGGATGGTGTAGACAATGTTGCGGCTCTGACAGGAGAATGTGCGTTTAACAGTGAAGGAGTCCACGGGGGCCTGAAGGATGGTGACTGGTTTGGTGAAGGGGCAGATTTTGCAGTGAGTGTCTGATGGTGTAGGTATGGAGATTCTGTTCAATTTTGACCACACGGGGAGATCTTTTAGTTCTTTTTTTTTGTTACGTTTGAACGTGATCATGGGTCTGGTACGGAAGGCGGGTTTGTGGTTTTGTCCTGTGCTATGTTTGTCTGTGTCCTTGACGGTAACTATCCCCCTCTCTTTTTGGGTTTCACTGACAAATAGATTACTGTATGATCTTTAGACTGAATTGTCAAGGCAGCACCTCATGATTATCAGTTGGATCGTCATGAACTATCTGCTATGGCACACAGAAATGGTTCCTGTTTACAAGACAGACTGGCTGTACACGATGGATTTAGAGTAAAACGCTACTAGAAGAAAAATAATGACCCGGTCATAATCTAACATATCTGTCTTTTCCTTGCGCTCCAAAGTCTTGTTTTTTTATTTCATTGTTTCCAGAGTGGCCACACAATGTCATGAAAAAAACGTAATATAATGAGGTATCATTTCTAATGTGTGCTGTGATGCAAACACAATATGTGGAGCATGGTGAACATTCAAAGAGACCAAAGCCTCGGCACACAACAGAAAGACTGCAGAAACCTGCTGAACTCTTCTTCAGTGTGGCGCTGCAATGACTACCCTCAGAGTTCTGGGACAAGAAGCTGAAGAATTTGTAAGAGAGAACAGAGGAGAACGGGACTAGCTGAGGCTTTTGGTCACGATCAGGTCATGTAGTCAAATAGTAGACCCTGTCCTTCAGGAGCTCGGTGAAGCACACCTTGGGTTATGCAGAACAGAGGCATTACTTTGGACTCCTTCGTGCTGGTGTGTCCAATGTATTGACGTGACGAAATGAATGACATTCGATCGTCCTCATTTGGAATGAGTAATGTATAGCTGAGAGAACACTTTGAAGTACGAATGAGTAATGTATAGCTGAGAGAACACTTTGAAGTACGAATGAGTTATGTATAGCTGAGACACTTTGAAGCACTTTGTTATGTAAGTACTGAGAGAACACTTTGAAGTACGGTTATGCATAGCTGAGAGAAACACTCAAGAACGAATGAGTTATGTATAGCTGAGAGAACACTCTGAAGTACATCTTGTTTTTTGTGTTAAAGCCACTGATGTGTCAAGTAAACCAGGGACTCAAGAGAGAGAGAGAGAGAGAGAGAGAGAGAGAGAGAGAGAGAGAGAGAGAGACAGACAGAGAGACAGACAGACAGACAGACAGACAGACAGACAGACAGAGACAGAGTGAGAGAGACAGACAGAGACGGAGACACAGACAGACAGACAGACAGACAGAGGGAAACTACAAACGATTGTATGCTTCTGAACAGACAAGCGCTTGATCACTCTCAAAGCCATTCTGTCAAAGACAGGGTCATAATCAAGTGAAAAGCAATCCCCTTCCAGCCCAGAAGCACTGATGTGTTAAACCGAAATCGCTGAGGGGAAACGAAAGAAGTCTAATAATGACTTCAGTGGAGCTTGATCATTCGCCCACCAACAACACACTCAGCCCCACAAAGGTTGGTACAATCCTCTCCCCCCCCCCCCCCCCAACCCCCCTCCACCCTCCACGCTCTCACAGCTAACGGAAACTCCTATCACCTCCATTCAATCTACAAAAGTGCCTGAGGGGTTGGTTTCCTGCTTCATCTTGCCTTTAACGAATCCCAGGATTGGTTTTAGCCCTCTGATGACGATTTTCTTTGGTTACCTCAGAGATGTACTACGTGCAGGATTCGTGTCTCTTCTGGGTTTCCTGCTGTTTGCCTTTGTTGGAGTCCCGTTTGTTCGCATAGGTCATTCACCTCTTCC
>JADBJO010015137.1:0-10000 GCA_016801955.1 Conus betulinus
AAATACATAGCAATAGAGTAAACGAACAGGCCAAACGGCAGTACTGGGTCAATTTTTGTAAAAACGATTTTCTGATCATGCAGATCTTCAGAAGGTTTGGAAAAAAGTGAAGGATATGAAAAATGGAGTATGCCTTCCAGAATATCCAGTACATATAAAAAATGATGAAGAATTTCCTTCTAACTCACAAAAGGCCGAAGCTTTCTCAGAAATGTTTGCAATGACGAGTTGCAAAGAGGGCTTGTCAGAAAAGGATAGAGTTTTTCGAGAGAAAGAATCTTCCAGTGAAATATACAATGATCCAATAGAAGATAACAGCCATTTTATCAATGCCCCAATCACCTTAAAAGAAATGAAAGATGTCATTTTTTTTTTCCAATGGAATAAAAGAACTTCAGTAGGCCCAGATGGAATATCAAATGAATTAATCAAACATTTACCTGCTAATTTTGTTAACTTTCTTCACCAATTCATACAAAGATGTTGGTCGTCTGGAAATATTCCATTAATATGGAAACAATCTATTATTGTTCCCATACACAAGCTTGGTAAACCAAAATCTGACATAAACAGTTATCGGCCTATTGCTCTGACGTCACATACTGGGAAACTGATGGAAAAAATATTTTAAATCGTCTCCTATACTACTGCGAAAAGAACAATATCATACCAATACATCAAGCAGGTTTTCGTAAGGGCAGATCAACCATCGATCACCTTACCAAACTAACAACCCAAATTAAACATCAGTTTGCTAGAAGGAAAAATGTACTGGCTACTTTCTTTGATATCAAAAAAAAAGCGTATGATCAAGTATGGCATTCTAGACTACTTTATAAATTAAAATCCATTGGCTTATCAGGTTGCATGTATAATTATTTCAAGACTTTTCTAGCAGATAGATCAATTCAGACCAAAATAGGACACACTTACTCAAAATTAAAACCACTTCATATGGGAATTCCACAAGGATCAGTAGTAGCACCAATACTTTTCAATATTTTACACATGACCTACCATCATCTGTGTCTAATCATGTTGAATTGGTTCAATATGCTGATGATATCTGCATATGGATGAAAGTGACTATGAAAAAACGCACTCCAGTGAGATCGCTAAATTACACTAAAAAATTGTATCAAAGAGAACTTAATAATATAAATGGTTTTATGATTCAAAATGGTTTAACTTTGTCTCCAGAGAAATCACATATGATGCTTTTCGACTCTGGTTACGATCGAAGAGAGTTGCCTTCTTTCAATCTAGAAGGGTCAGTTATCAATTATGCACAGTCTGTTAAATTTTTAGGAGTAATCCTTACATCAAAATTGTCATGGAAGAGCATTTAGAATACGTAATGATGAAAGCTAAAAAGAGTCTGAACTTCCTAAAAATTGTCAGCAAACAACAGTGGGGACAAGACATTTCAACTCTTATACATCTAGTAACAGCACTTATTCGTTCAAAGTTAACATATGCCCAAGAGGTATTCTTCTCTGCCCCAAAATACCTTTTAAAAAAAAATGCAAAGTATAGACAGTAAAGCCTATAAACTTGCCATTGGAGTTCCAGTATATACCTCTTCATTAAAAAAACATATGCTGAAATTGGTATATTACCTTTTGAAGAAAATATGAAACTTGCATCATCTAAATATGTCCTAAGGAGTACATCAGTTCCAAATTCAAATTATGATGAAGTGTGCGTAAAATCAGACACAGATTTTCCCAAAAGAGCAAAGTCGGTTGCCTCTTTAGAAACAATAGGCACTTTCACTTATGACATTTTTCAAGAGTCAGGAATCAATAAGAAAGATATATCATCTCGTGTACTGTTCACTGCAGTCCCTAAATGGGAACTACTATCAGCCTTTTTCGATACTAATTATACAAATATAAAGAAAAATGATGGTCCCGCTTTATCTGCCTCTGTAAAAGCTCATATTTTTTTTTAGCACTACCCGGACCATTTAAAAATTTACACTGATGGCTCTAAGCTAGATAATGACATGGTTGGAGCTGCATTTGTAATCCCAGCTTTAAAAGCAGAAAAGGCTTACCATCTTGGAAAATATTTTCAATATTTACAGCAGAACTTATTGCTATTTTGATGGGTTTGAATTTTTCTGCTTGATCTTCCTTTAGTCTAGTTCAGGTATTATTTTTGGTTGATTCTAAATCTGTTTTAGATGCGCTACAGTCTTATAATCTAAAAGTAAGAGGTGATATTATTGCAGAAATTAGTCATACAATCCATTATTTGTCACTGCGCGGAACTAGTATATCTCATTCTCTTGGGTTCCATCACATTGTAATATTTTTGGTAATGAATGGGCAGACAGAACAGCTAAAAAGGGTGCAATGAACATTAAAAATTCTGTATATGTTAAAATTCCTTTATCTTTATCTGAAAGTTATTCCTTATTAACGAAAACTTGTTGGAATCATGTGAAGGAACTATTAGGAGGTTCTTTTGTAAATTTCACTGAAAAGAGGAATATTCTCAAAGTCAAACATGTACATTCCTGCAATGGTGAGCTCATGTGTGAAAACCGAACACTGTCATCCCTGGTCTACAGATTCAGACTGAATGCTCTCAGATGCAATTCAACAGTCATGTTAAGTGCGTCTGCGGTGAGGAAATAACACCTGTCCATGTTATTCTACACTGTCAGCATTTGAAATCATTTTTACCCACTTCGATTTGTGATTCAATGGTTTTCAGATTCATCTTTTAAGAATATATTATTGAACGATTTGCTTATGCTGGATGTTGTTAAAGGCTTAATATGGAGCCCAGTTGGCTCATTGATTTAATGTTTACAAATGTTTTGAGTATGTTATTGTTGTTAAGATTTCATTTTTGAAGGGAAATGGTAGGGAGGTTCAGAGATAGGAAGACGGGGGTTTTAGAATTTTTTGTATACATCTTTGTGAAGAGTATGCCATCATCTCATCTGAATTTCAGAGCGATCTATGGACATTTTCTATGAATTTATCAAAAATTTCAAGTACAAGCCTGCTAGGCGAGTGAGAGTACTGTGAAGACAGTTGAACTTCGCAGCATGCGACTATCACTGGCGTTAGTGACACTTGTCGCCACTCTCTCGTATCAGGCTGGCGATGTGGAAATGAATCCTGGCCCTGGAAGTAAAAACAAAACTGTCAAACAAACCAATCTGGATACCCCTGTTCGTCGCGCATCAACGGATAGGACAACAGGGAAGAAGACCGGCGAGAAAGTCTCATCGCACACGGAGCTCTTTTGGAAAACTTAGACGTCCATCTTTCAAATCTTTTTGTACTCAATTCAAACTCTTCGCACAGCGGTCTTGTAAAAAAATCTGACATTGAACTTGCATTCCCTAACTATACAGTTTTTTTTTTTTTTTTCTGCCCACGCAAGAAAACGAATAAAAGGAGGTGTCGTTGTTTGTGTTCAAAAGGATATTTCGTGTTATGTGGAAAGGTACTACTGGAAACGGCTCAGGACTGTGTCATTCTGAAAGTAAGTCAGTCTCTTTTGCACTTGTCCATTGATATTCTTACTTGTTTTGTTTATATTGCACCTGAACGTTCGGTTATATACAATGATGACAATATTGAAGGTTTTGACATTCTTGAGAGCTACATGACGCAAATAATGAGTACTTATCCTGATTTACCATGGCTGTTATGTGGAGATTTTAATAGTCGCACTTCTGGCCTTTCAGATGTGGATATTGATAACAGTAACCGACATATCCAAATGTTTGATGACTTAAATGAATTGATAAATGATCAGTTTTTTAACCAGTCGCAAGTCTAAAAATACAGCAGTAAATAATTTTGGTAGAAAATTGATAGAATTTTGCAGAGAATTTGAACTGATCATTGTAAATGGAAGATCCAACAGTGACAAAGAAGGTGAGATCACATGTACAACAGAGGTGAAAAGTATTGTGGATTACTTTATTTGCTCGTTTTCCTTATTTGAACTGATCACAGATATGTATGTTGCGAACAGATCTGAATCTGACCATTTTCCCATTGATATCTCCATCCTTTTAAGATATGTTGAAGAAATTAGAGAAGAAGAAAGTATTGTCTTGGAGGAAATGCACAAATACGTTTGGGAAAAAAAAAAAAAAAAAAAAAAAAAAAAAACTTAAGACTTAAGACAGCTTTTACTCTAAATTACGTGACAGGGTAGAGTCTGAATTTGAAGAACTCATTCTAGCTTTGGATCAAAACATTGACGTAGCATGTCAGATTTATCTCTCTTTTCTTCAAAAGTGTCGCAGGGAAAATGAAATTGACAAAGAAAAAAGAATTGGATTCTCCATTGCAGCCACCATGGTGGGATGCTGAATGTGAAGTTAGTAAAACAATAAAAATAGCGTACTGAACACTTTTGGATATACGCACTCACAACCGATTTTGAAAAAAAAAAAAAAAATCTTAGTCTCAAGAAAAGTTTCAAGGATTTATGCAAAAGGAAATTTTTGTTGCCTCTGTTTAACAAAGTTTTTAAAACTGGGATTACCCCAAATGTTGGTCTAAGGCGGTATTCTTTCCGCTGCACAAGAAAAGTAGCACTGAACAAGTTGAGAATTACAGGGTCATATCACTGCTAAACATTATCTGTAAATTATATAGTACAATATTGAATGAAAGGTTAACAAAATTCTGCAGTCAAGCAGATTTGACCCTGAAAGCCCAGGCAGGTTTTCGTAAAGGTTATAGTACAATTGACAACATTTTTTTCTCTGCAATCTCTCATATAAAAATATCACACAAGGAAAGGTGGCTGTTCTATAATCTTTTTGTTGACTTTTCAAAGGCGTTTGACTGTGTTGATAGAATGAACACTTTGAGCATGGCCTGACTCAGTTCTCTGTACAGCAGTTACTTCGGCAGTCGACTATCTGGCATTCTGACGATGTGGCCAGCCCATCTGGCACGGGATTTTCTGAAGCAGAGTGTAGTGCTGGGGATGCTGGCCCTTTCCAAGACCTCAGTGTCTAGGACTTTGTCCTGCCACTTGATGTGTAGGAGTCTTCGGAGACAGCTGAGGTGAAAATGATTGAACTGTTTGGCGTGTCTGCTGTAGACAGTCCAGGTCTCACTGGCATAGAGGAGAGTGGTTAGTACCACTGCATGGTAGACCTTTAGCTTTGTGGTAAGGCTTAGTCCTCTCTGCTCCCAGATATATTCACAGAGTCTCCCAAACACAGAGCTAGCTTTGACAATCCTGTTCCTGACCTCTGCGTCAATGTTCACAGCTCGTGATAGTGCGCTGCCCAGTTAGATGAAGTTGTCAACAGTCTGTAAGTTCTGTCCTTTTAACGTGATGTGTGGTTCCCGATAGGTTAACCTGGCAGTTGCTGATACATCACTTCGGTCTTTTTGGTGCTGACAGTGAGATCGAAGGTGTCACAGGCTCGTGAGAGGCAGTCCAATTCGTGCTGCATCATCTGCACTGTGCTGGCATTGAGGGCGAAGTCATCAGCAAACAAGAAGTTCCTGACGACGGCCTCTTTTCACCTTTGTAACAGACCGCAGTCGCCTGAGGTTGAACAACCCACCGTCAGTTCTGTATCTGACGTGTATACGACCCTGGCAGTCACGGAAGGCATCAGTCAGCATGGCGGAGAAGACCATGGTGAAGAGTGTTGGGACGAGAACGCAGCCTTGCTTTACGCTGTTGGTCACTGGAAGGCTTCTGACGCGTCTCCATCATCCAGTACTTTCACCATCATGCCATCGTGGAACTGTCGGACGATCGTAATGAACCTGCTGGGGGACAGTCAGAGAGAGAGAGAGAGAGAGAGAGAGAGAGAGAGAGAGAGAGAGAGAGAATGAAGATAAAACCGAAGAATATGCTGGGCACCACTTAGTGATGTGTGGGTGTACTGCTCATCCAGAAACTGGCCAGTCACAGAGTACAAAAATAAAAGCAGGCACACCAGCCACACACTCTTCATGTTCTTCTTAAGCTTTCGCCGTTTATTTAGGCTTCGTCAGAAATCAGTAATTACTGACAAAGTCTAAATAAAAGGCAAAAGCTGAAAAAAAAACATGAAGAGTGTGTGGTTGGTTTGCCTGCTTTTATTTCTGTAATATATATATATATATATATATATATATATATATATATATATATATTATATATATATATATATATATATTATATATATATATATATATTATATATGTGTGTGTGTGTGTGTGTGTGTGTGTGTGTAGATAGGTAGATAGATAGATAGATAATCTTTGCCAAATCATTGCTATTATGATGGAAGAATTGTTAACCTGCACTTGTTTCCCCCCACTACTTAATTGTGCAGCTTTACATTGTTTGGTCAATCAGTGGGCGATGGCATCTCTTAGGAGATCCAACGAAAGGTGTTCTGCACAATTCGTAGCCTCTGACAATGCTTGGGTTATTGAATAGCAGATCTGACCACTCAGACTACTCCATATCTTTTGATCTCCTTCAATCCTAAAATGGATCCTCAAGCATACATTTTATACTGTTTGCATAATGTTTTGAGTTTTTCAGCAACTTATTTTCCTCTCCACACTTTTGTTTTGTTTTATTATACAACCTTTCACTGGCTGCTTTGGGGGTGTTGTTGGATTCTGTTTTGAACCCTTGGTGGTTGGAACACCACAGAATTACGGACTGAGGTGTGTCTCTATTTGACGCCAAGAACACAGACACAGTCAGCCGTGTCTCCCTGATGAGTCGATCCAGCAGACGAAACGCCTAGGAGCAGGTGACACATATAGATTTGCCTTCAGGAGGGGTTGCAGTAATTCCCTCATGCTACCAACGAAGGATTACTATATTTATAATATACATTTTGTTCATCTTTAACCTCTCCCCCCCTTTTTTAAAAATTAAGCTTCTAATCTTGCCAAGTCATTGCTATAATGACGGAAGAATGGTTAACATGCGCCCCCCCCCCCCCCCCCCCCCCCCCCCCACTGCATAATTGTTCAGCATTATTCACACACACACACACACACACACACACACACACACACACACACACACACACATATATATATATATATATATATATATATATATATATATATATGTGTGTGTGTGTGTGTGTGTGTGGTGTGTGTGTACATACACTCCATCATATATACAAACAGACGTGCACACACACACACACACACACACACACACACACACACACACACACACACACACACACACGCACGCACGCACGCACGCACGCACGCACGCACGAACGAACGCACGCACGCATGCGCGCACGCACGGACACACACACACACACACACACACACACACACACACACACACACACACACACTGTTGTTCGTCCTTCGATTTAGAAGATTACCGTGACTTTAATCTGAGATGGAATATCGCTGAGTGTGGGTCCGCAGGTGGCTGGTGAGGCCGATCTGGGACGAGAAGGAACGCCCACATGTGGGACACATGCAGTGGGTGCTACAGTGGAGGTGGAGTTAGCTCTGGCCTTGCGCGCGGCTAGCTTTCTCTCCGCCTCTGCTGTGCGTCTCTTCTCTGATCTATATGCACCCTTTGTGATGCTGCTTCGCCAGGCTGGGCGGTCCATGGAAAGCAGCTCCCAGGTGTTGAGGCTGATGTCCAGGCCTTTGAGGGACACGTTGAGGCAGTACCGTGAAACGATTCTTCTGCCCCCCAACTTTGCGCATGGCCTGACTCAGTTCTCTGTACAGCAGTTGTTTCGGCAGTCACCTATCTGGCATTCTGACGATGTGGCTCAGGAATTCTGAAGGAGAGTGTAGATGCAGGGGATGCTGGCCCTTTCCAAGACCTCAGTGTCTAGGACTTTGTCCTGCCACTAGATGTGTAGGAGTCTGCAGAGACAGCTGAGGTGAAAATGGTTGAACTGTTTGGCGTGTCTGCTGTAGACAGTCCAGGTCTCCCTGGCATAGAGGAGAGTGGTTAGTACCACTGCATAGTAGACTTTCAGCTTGGTGGTAAGGCTTAGTCCTCTCCGCTCCCAGACATTTTCACAGAGTCTCCCAAACACAGAGCTAGCTTTGGCAATCCTGTTCCTGACCTCTGCGTCAATGTTCACAGCTCGTGATAGTGTGCTGCCCAGATAGGTGAAGTCGTCAACTGTCTCTACTTTCTGTCCCTTTACCATGCTGTGTGATTCCTGGTAGGGTTTACCTGGCACAGGCTGATAGATCACTTCGGTTCTTTTTAGTTCTGATGATGAGACCGAAGTTGTCGCAGGCTCATGAGAGGCAGTCCATTTCGTGCTGCATCATCTGCTCTGTGCTGGCATTGAGGGCGAAGTCATCAGCAAACAAGAAGTCCCTGATGACGGTCTCTTTCACCATATGTAACAGCCTGCAGTCGTCTAAGGCTGAACAGGCCACCGTCAGTTCTGTATCTGACGTGTATTTCAGCCTGGCAGTCACGGAAGGCATTAGCCAGCATGGCGGAGAAGACCATGATGAGAGTGTTGGGGCGAGAAAGCAGCCTTGCTTTACGCTGTTGGTCACTGGAAAGGCTTCTGATGCGTCTCCATCATCCAGTACTTTCACCATCATGCCGTCGTGGAACTGTCGGACGATCGTAATGAACCTGCTGGGACAGCCAAATTTCTCCATGACCTTCCACAAGCCATCTCTGCTGACCGTATTGAAGGCCTTGGTCAGATCGACAAAAGGTCACGAACAGATCGCTCTGCTGCTCTTAGCATTTTTCCTAGAGCTGTCGTGCAGCAAATATCATGTCTGCAGTTTCACGTTTGCACGAAAGCCACACTGGCTTTCTGGGAGACCCTGTGTAGTAGAAGGCGGTTGAGCAGGACACGAGCCAAGATCTTCCCAGCTATAGACAAGAGAGAGAGATGCCATGGTGATTGTCGCAGGACTGGCAGTTACCTTTTGCCTCGCAAATGTGGAGAATGTTGGCATCTTTCAACTGTTGTGGGACCCTCTCTTCATTCCACATGGACTGGAAGAGGTGTGTCGGCTTCTGTGTCAAGACTGGGCCTCCTGATATGTAAACTTTGGCAGGCATTGCATCAGATCCTTCCGCTTTGCCACAGGAAAGTTGTTTGGTTGCCTTTCTGACTCCTTCTTCGGGGGGGGGGGGGGGGGGGGGGGGGTGTGAGGGAGGGGGGGGGGGGCGGGGGGGTGTTAAGGTCTTGACTGGTCTCCAATTGAGGTAGGCGTGCAATGGCCTCGTCGTCGTCGTTGATTGAGGCAGGGCGGTTGAGAATCTGATTAAAGTGTTTCATCCCCTCTCTCCAGAATCTGCTTCTTTTCTGTCAGCAGCTGGGTCCCATCTGTACTGAGGAGGGAGGGGGGGGGGGGGGGGGGGGAGGAGCTGGAGGACAGGGGTCCATACACAGCCTTCAGAGCGTCATAGAAACGCTTGGTGTCATGACTGTCTGCATAGCCCTGGATTTCATCGGCCTTTTTTGCTGAACCAGGCATCCTGCATTTCGCGAAGCCTCTTCTGCAATTTTTGTTTTGCGATGGTGAAGGCATCATTCTTAGCTTGTGATGTGGGGGTCATTCTGGTGTGCACTCTGAACAGCTGGTGTTTCTCTGACAGCAGTGTCTGCACTTCTGCCTCATTCTGATCAAACCAGTCTTGGCTTCTACGGGTTGCTGGTCCGAGGTGTTCGAGGGCAGTAAAGTAGACTGAATCTCTGAAGGCCTCCCAGTGCTCTTCTATGCTGCTGTGGTCATCCTCCGTGTCTTGGACAGCCTGCCATCTAGGTCATTGGAGAAATCTTCTGCAACCTTGAGCTTTGGAGACGTTGAGCCTCATTGCAGTCTTCTGACCTTGGGGTCTTCGCATGGGCAGGATGCGGAGTTTAAACTTTGACACGATGAGGCGATGATCAGTCCAGCTGTCGGCACCACACATGGCCTTCGTCACTCTCACGTCTCGCACATCTCTCTTCCTGGTGATGACATAATCGATCAGATGCCAATGCTTGGAGCGTGGGATGCATCCATGATGTCTT
>JADBJO010015137.1:22500-23904 GCA_016801955.1 Conus betulinus
TCATTAAGTGGAAAATGAGCATGTCCAGAGGGGCATGGGTTCGAATCCCAGCCATGGCTCGTCCCGAGATGGGGAAAAAAAAAAGGGGGCAGCAGAGGGACATCTGGAGTCATGAACCGGGTGTGGCCCAACCCAAGACCGGAGGACACTGGGAAAGACCAGAACCAAGGGCTCTGTGGGCTGGCTCCCCACTTTGCCTTCAACATGTGGCTACTAAAAACAAAAGGAAAAGATGCTCCCAGGATTCACCGAAAGGGGGAGAGAATGATGAATCCATCGGTGCTCAACCAATCACGACTGCAAATCCAAACGGACTATGAACATGGACCAAATGGAATATCCATGTGTCTGTGGAAAGCGTTTCGCTACCACCCGTGGCATGAAGATCCACAGAACAAAGATGGGATGTGTGTGAAGACTCATCTGAATGAGCAGCAGCGCACTGCATCAGCAGATAAGACGTCGGAAGACCAAGGCCAGGATTTAAACCACAGTGCCAAGGACATCCACGCTGTTGGTTCGGATGAGGAATTTGCACAGGCCCTCGATGCCAGGCGCCTGAAACTCAACCTGCCACGAGCAAACGAGACTGAAGATTGGGAGAAACTGGATGCAAAAATCGTCCAAAGACTCGATGCACTGATAGGGAAAAGCACCCTGGAACACAAACTAGCCACATATGGGGACATTGTGTATGCCACATGTAGAGACGCCTATGGAGCAAACTACCCAAAGAGAAAAACACCTCCAAAGAAATCCAGACGCCAAGAAGAGATGGACAAGATCAGGTCCCAAAAGAAAAACCTCAAGAAGCAAATGAAGACCGCACTGCCAGCTGAAAAACAAGGCTTGGAAAAACTCTGGGAAGACCTGAAAGCAAAACACAGCGCCCTCAGCAAAGCGGAATCTGCGAGGAAGAGGAAGAGCAAAAAAAAGAAGAAGACACAAGAGCGCTTCTTCAGAGACCCCTTCCAGTTTGCCAGAACTCTGTTTGAGCAGCAGCCAAAATCTGGGACCCTAAGTGTGGACAAAGGAGTTCTTGAGCAGCATCTGAGGAAAACATACTCTGACTCACAGAGCAAAGCACCACTCGACATTCAAGGTCTGGTGTGGCCAACCAACCCTGAGGAACAGTTCAATGACAAGCCTCCAACGTTGGCGGAAATCAAGAAGGTGGTCGACAAAGCCAGAGCCAAATCATCACCAGGCCAAACGGAATACCTTACCAGCTGTACAAGAAATGTCCCAAGGTGCTGGAGTGGCTCCACAGGCTGCTGCGATCAGCTTGGAGAAACCAGAAGATCAGCGGCCAGTGGGGGGTTAGAAAAAAGAGCAAAATGGACGGGGGAATGCCTAATGATAGCCCCATTCGCCACGGGAGGAGGGGGTATCATATGCATAATA
>JADBJO010015137.1:24587-27087 GCA_016801955.1 Conus betulinus
TTGGTTGATTCAGGGAGCGAGTTCCATTGACGGAAACTGAATATGTTAAACTGGATTTGAATAAGTCAATTCTAGGAACAGGGACATGTAGTTTGTGTAGAGTCCTTGAGGAATTTATTGAGAATCTGTGAACTAATGTTGAGGGTGCCTTCCCAGACACAATCTTGTGCATTATGATCCCTTTGTTGTATTCTAATCTCAGACTTAAGGGGAGAACTTGAATCTTTTTATAGTCCGAGTCCAGAAGACTACTGCTTTTTAGGAGGACTAATTTGAGTGCTCGCTTGTGTAGGCTTAACAATGGTTTGAGGGTGTTAGCGCTAGCACAGTCCCATAGAGTAGATCCATAGTCTATGTATGATTGAATATGAGACTGGAAAAAGAGCTTGCGTGAATGCAGGTCGAGGAAGCGTTTGATTTTGGAGAGTTGATAAATTTTCTGTGAAACTTTTTTTTTTTTGCATAGTGAGGTTATGTGAGCTTGCCAACTCATATTATCAATTGTTATTCCTAGCACTTTGAGGTATTTAACCTGTTCAACGGGTTCATTTTTAAGATGTACAGGAGGAAAACTTAATAGTGAGATTTTGTCTTTTTTTGCCTGGTTGTGATGAGCATGGATTAGTTTTTTTGAGGGTGAAGCGAACATGTGATTTAGTTCAGTCCATTTGACGAGGTCATTCGCACTTTCTTGTAAGGTTTGTGCAAGAACAGTAACATCAGAATGATTTGTATGTATTGTTATCATCAGCAAAAGAGTTCACAGGTGGATGTGATATGGAGAGGTAATCATTGATGTAAATTGTGAATAGTAAGGGACCCAGGGTAGAGCCTTGTGGGACGCCATAGGAAAGTGTTTGAAATGAAGAGTAAGTTGTATTAATTTTTACACATTGTTGTCTATTTGTGAGATATGAGTGAAAAAAGCGTAAGAGTTTTTGTGGATAAGCCACACAATTTTAATTTTCTAAGAAGAAGAAGGTTATGGTCTATTACATCAAATGCTTTTTTTTTAATCAATGAATAGGACCACAATATCTGTTGTTGTTAATGCTATTTAGCCAGTCATCAACCAGGTTGATTATGGGCTGAGTGGCATGAATGGTTGTGTCGAAACCCGGACTGTCTTGGATGAAGCAAGTGGTATGTATTAAGGTGGTGTAATGTGTGTTTGTGTATGTGTTTTTCCAAAGGTTTGGAAATAGTGGAAATGATTGAGATTGGTCTGTAGTTTGCAGGGTCTGAGCTGTCACCTGCTTTGTAGATAGGTATGACTTTCGCCTTTTTGAAACTATCGGGAAAATGATTTTTGTCGATGCATAAATTGAAGACGTATGTTAACGTATCTGTAATTGCTGGAGCTGATAGTTTGAGGATTTGCCGTCTAGGCCATCCACCCCGCAGGTACCTGACTGTTTTAGGTGCGTTAGGTAGTGATAAACTTCAAAAAACTGTTATTGGTGGAATATAAAGTTCAGACTTGATGTTTTTATCTTGGCAATATTGTTTTTCAGTTTTTGAAGGTCGTTTGATCTGGATGAATCTGTCGTGGCAATTTTATTGGCAATAGTGCAAAAGTGGGTGTTCAGCTTTTCGACAGAGATGTCTTTAATTACAGTTGATTTTGAAGATTGATTGTTTGTAAGCGTCGTTAATAGCTCCCCATAGCAATTTTGGGTTCTGGTTTTTGACGATATTAGTTCTCGATAATATTTCGTTTTTCTGCGCTTCTTCTATGAATTTATTGCATTTCTCAGTTTTCTAGATTCCTCTTCATAGCCATGTTGTTTAAGCATATCTCTAAGGTAACCTGCCTCCTGTAACTCTTTAGTGTACCATGCCGGCTTAGGATCATGTCGTACTCTAATCGTTTTTAGAGGGGCGTGTTTATCATAAATTTCAGTAAATGTTTTGATCCAAAATTCTACTGCAAGATCTGGATTAGTTATGTTGAAAACTGAAGAGAGATTTGAGTTGAGCAAGTCATGTAGAAAGTCTTGGTTGTTAAAGCTTGTAAAGCAACGGTAGGTCATGTCTTGTGTCCCGTTTTGGGAATTTTTACTCCTTTTTTTTTTGACCATGTGACACAAACTGGATAATGATCGCTACAGTTTAGAACAGGGACGCAGACTTCTGTTATGTTATGTTGTTTTTTATCTGAAACATTAATATGGTCGATAAGTGTTTTGGAGTTTGGTGTGATTCTCGTTGGAGATTCGATGAGCTGATGCAGATTGAATAGACTGAATGCTTGGGTCCATTGGTTTTGTACTTTCAGAAGGTCTATGTTAAAGTCTCCAAGTAAAATGATTTCCTTGGATTCAAGCGAGACTGCATCCATCATCGTAATAAATTTGTCGACCCAGTTTATTCTTTCAGATGGGTTCCTGTAACAGAATCCAACCAAAATGGGAGGGTTTCTTTTTTCAGCTTAACTTCTATCCAAACACATTCTACACCATTACTTTCTAGGTGTAGAAGTCGTTTGAAGCTCAGGTTT
>JADBJO010015137.1:32087-44898 GCA_016801955.1 Conus betulinus
GGGCAGCACCGTGTGTCTGTTCCTGAAATTGAAAATGCGGTCACGATCTTGGGGGAGCGAGAGGTGCATGCGTCCCCCACCCACACTATGAGGACACCCACTGATGTAAATATACACACACAGAGAGCGCGAAGTCAGTGCACAGTCATCAGTAAAGAAGAATTTTATCAGAAGGGCATCAAATGCTTTAGTCTTGGCCTAAAGTCGTCGAAGGTTAAAGAGTTACCATCTGAAATGAGCTTGTTGATCTCAGGGTCGTTTTGATCAATCCAGTCTCTATGTTTGTGTTTAACAAAGTCCAGGGTGTCAGCTGCAGCGTTGTGCAGGGATTCTTTGAAGGCTTTCCATTCCCTCGCCAGTGTTCGACAGACATTCCTGTATTTTTTTTGCAGGATGTCTTTGCATTTCTCTCTCTCTCTCTCTCTCTCTCTCTCTCTCTCTCTCTCTCTCTCTCTCTCTCTCTCTCTCTCTCAACGCACGTACAATAGAGATAAAAAAATCATTATACCTGTCAATCTACTATAAACACAATATGTTAGAAATAAAAACACCATATTATCTCTCTGTTATCTGTCTGTCTCTATCTATCTATCTATCTATCGATCTCTGTATCTGTCTATAAACGCAAACAAACACAGAAAAAAAACAACCAGACTCAAAAATTCCCCACTAGTTCGACCTCCTAATGTCTTCTTCAGGGGACTTTAATGACATACATAATCGAGTACTCCAAATCAGAGATAATTTACAGTGAACACAGACGCTCTTGAGCAGCATGTGTGGATAACACATTCCCACCCTCAGAGCGAAGCACCACATGAAATCCAGAGCTTGCAGCAGTCTGCAGCCCCAGAGGAAAAGTTCAATGAAAATCCACCAACACTGACTGAGGTCAAAAATTGGTTAAGAAAGCTAGAATTAGATATACACCTGGTCCCCAAAGAACAGCCTGTGTGCTGTATAGAGATGTCCCAATGTCTTTGAGTGGCTCCATAAATGATGATGAGATCAGCTCGGAGGAAACTGAAGACCAGCGACCAATGGGTGATAGCTGGTGGATTGTAAACCCCCCCCCCCCCCCCCCCCCCCTCACCGCCCCCACGCTTCTCTGAAAGATAAGTTTGGAGAAGTCTGTAGTGCTACGCCTTGTCCGTGACGGTTGGTTATTTAACAAGTGAACCTGCCAACAGTGCATTTCAGAAATTTAGGCTTGTTGAATAAGAAGAGAGCCAGCTTACAATGTCATGTTACCTTCATGGAAGTTTCAGAGCCATCTTCATTGTCTCTTTATAAATAAAACATCGAAGACATACCCTCACGCACTGGTGTAAATTCCTTGTAACAAAAGGAACGTGCAAACTCACCGATCCCCAGCTTAATAATCTTACTGTCTTCAAGGATATGTTTTTGCAATGGCCCATAGGAGATATTTCTCTATGACTGTGAAATACCAGGAAGCAAATTTTCTTTTTGAAAAAGGTCAGTCTTCCATGAAAAAAATAATTGTTATCATTAAATGCACAATCTTAAGATTTCAACCAGAATATTAATTAGCCATAATGGATGGGTAGTGGGGAGCTGAAAAGAAATGGGAGTTTTCTGACGATTTCACACATGTACTGATATAGATTTCGATGCGGATCATGCATAGACGGAATCTGTTGAATGTTATTGATCATAAAATGTTAATAGTTTTTTGGACCATAAGAGAGAGAAAAACCAATAATAGTGAACAGTGTATACTGACTACTGGAACAGTTAGATGACAACAGGCTTGTCTGAATCAGTTCAACACTGTACACTGTCACCCGTATGCTTTCAGTGCATACCCAAACGCCAGCGTTGTGACTACATCAAGCAGTGTGTTTCGGGCAGTGATGAGGAGGAGTTTTGTGGCAAGCAAAAACCATATCGTCGACAGTATGAAGGGACTGCACCCCCGCCAGCCATCGTCGACATGGATTTCAGGGGACGCCTTGTGATCAGTCCTCTCCGCACAGCTGAGCACAACACATCCTGTCCCTCAACTCACTTCCAGTGTCTCTCTCCCGGTTACTACTGTCTGCCGGTCTACCTGAGGTGTAACAAAATGTACGACTGCCCAGAACATGAAGATGAAGCAGACTGTGAGACGTACGAGTGTCCTGTTTACTACCGCTGTCGCCAGGCCCGTGTGTGCCTGCACGCTGAGCACGTGTGTGACCACAGGTATGGCCAGTGCCCTCAGAATGACGATGAGCTGTTGTGTCACTTCACCTGTCCACCTGCTTGCAGATGCTTCGGGATGGCGTTTTACTGCAGCCAGAGTTTTGTTGCCGCTGACCATCGGCAACTCCGGTTCTTAAACGCTGACGGAACGAACATGACCCTGATGGACTTGGTGCTCAACACCATGTTAATTCATGTGAGTTTATCCAATTGCTTTTTGCTTCATGTTCAAGCACCAGAGCTTCCAAACCTTAAAGTCTCGACTTGAGTCAAAATCCTACCCCACCTTCAAGCTGACGACTTGGAAAAGATGAAAAGTGTAGAAATTCTGACCTTAGCTGATAACCCTCTTCAGTTTCATTCCAGCGTGCCAGCTATAGTTAAGCTTGAAAATCTGATAGTGCTAGATTTGTCAGAAATTCAGATCGGTCGATTGAATGCCAGTAAGTTAAGGAATCTGGTTCATCTTCAGACCTTAAACCTGTCCAACACCGGGCTGAACCACGTTGTTGATGGAGGATTCCAGCCACTGAAGTCTGTCCGTTCTTTAGACCTCTGGCAGTGCCCCTCCAGCAGTTTTTCTCCAGATATTTTCTACCAGTTAACAGAACTGGAATCGGTGACATCCTCGAACCACAAGCTGTGCTGCCCAGCTGTGCTTCCCAAACAGTTTAACCCACATCGGTGTCAGTCTCAGTCTGACCCTGTGTCATCCTGCGACCATCTGCTTCAGAGTCAAGAACTCAGAATTTCTTTAGCCCTGCTTGCCGCTGTCACCCTGAGCGGCAATCTTTTTGCCTTATTTTACTGGGTTATCATTCGGAAACACTTCCAGTCGTTTGGCTGTGGGGTGTTTTTCTGCTGCACTTGGGTGTGTCTGACATTTTACAAGGCACGTATTTGATGATCATAACGGTAGCGGATAGAGTGTTTCAGGGTACGTACTTGTGGAAAGACGTCCTGTGGAGATCAGTGTCACGTGCACGTCTGCCGGAATGGTGTTCGTGCTGTCGGCTCAGGTGTCTTTCTTCCTGATCTGTGTGATGACTCTGGACAGAGCGTTGGCGGTGTGTGAGTCCCTGAACCGCTTCTGCTTTGTCCCCAAATCAGCTCACCTGGTCAGTTTGGTGACATGGATCACTGGCCTTCTTGTGGCCACACTTCCCCTGTCCTTTGAAACACAGCGCTGGAGTTTCTACGGTCACACTGCCTTGTGCCTGCCTGTTCCCACTCCAGGAAAGAGCACAGCGCCCATTCTTTACACCTGAATCACATTCGTCATCCATCTCATTCCTTGTGTTCTTCTGCTTCTCTTCCATTTCAGTCTGTGTCCCGTCGTGGTTGCAGCTCAAGGCTTGGTCGGCTGGACTCTGAACCGGACGTTGGTCATAGCGACAGATTCCAGCGGAAGGACCCTGGAGCTGCTCATCGCCAGGAGACTCCTCGCCGTAGTGGTGTCCGCCACGGCGTGCAGGGTTCTGGTGGGAGCGTTGTGGATGTCGGCAGTGAGGAACAGTAGCGTTCCAAGTGATGTACAGGTCATTGTGACTGTCCTGGGTCTGTCGGTCAGCCCAGCTCTCAGCCCGCTGCTCTATGCGGTCAACGTTGTTCTGGAGCACAGGAAGAAGCGGTCTGAACAACTGTTGCTGACCATCCTGGCACGACAGAGAGCCGGTCAACAGGCACGACAGAGAGCAGGTCAACAGCACACAAACCACAAGAGTGTGCATAAGCAGCAGATTGAGTTACTTCATTTAAAGAACAGTTGACGTGTGGAAAACAAAAAAAATCATTATCTTATTCATCAAGAATTATACATTTTTTTTCACGATAGGAACATGTCTATCTTTGATTTTAGGGGAAAAAAAATCCCTTTTAGATTTTTGTCAGATTTAGTGGTGCATCGGTTCCATGTACATTTGTCCATATGTTTGATCTGACATACAAGTATTCTTTTGTTTGATCGCTGCGATGTCTGTGTGTCAAGTGATATCTTTATATATGCTGATAATATTAAAGGCAAGAAGACAAGTACTTTGCAGAGTGCAAAGTCGCTGTCGTGAAAATGAGAACTCCTGGTTCGAATCCTAGACATAGAATTTGTTTTCACATTCCCCGTCGGTTCTGGTCAACATTGACCTAAGCTACTTTCACGCCCCGTCTTGCGCCAAATTTTAGAAGATGAGTGATTTGCTCGTTCTTCGTTTTCATTGTCCTGAATGTTGTTTATCTTGCCTGAAGAGGACCTTGGAAATCGAAACGCGTTGTGTCTTGTCTTCTGATTTGTCTGTCCATGTTAAAGGGCGGAGTTACTTTACATTCCTTTTAACGCTAGGCTCCGGAGTTTTGATGTCAGAGACAATGACTCTTGCTGCCACACACAGTTTGCATCCGACACGCGTAGAATTATATTAACGTGTGTAGGTGTCTCGTCCATCTATAAGTGTGCCAACTTTGTACATATTGCCGCTGGGGTGCGTTAATGAATACCCGAAACAATACTAGTATTCAGATGACTTACTCAGCCATAAATAACAATATTATATTACTCCGCCGGACAAAGGGGACAAACAAATTACAAAACAAAACACAGACGCGTTTCGACCTCTTTGGTCTTCATTAAGCAAGAGAAACAGCATGCAGGACAATGAAAACGAAGAACGAGCGTTCACTTATTTCTCGAATTCGGCACTTAAGTCATTGTCCTTAATGTTTTTTGTCTTGCCTGCTGAGACAACATAGGCTGAAACGCGTTGTGTTCTGTCTTATAATTTGCTTTTCCCTTTTGTTCGGAGGAGTAATAGAATATTTTTCTTTTAAGATGGCTCCATTTTCTTCTGCAGACGCCTCACTTTGAAACTTACTCAGCCATGTCACTTCAGAGGCGCAAAATGCGAGTCGCACTCATTCCTCTCTTCTTCTAGCGAGAAAGGTTCGTGCTTTCATCTTGGATCGCCTTTCAAGAAGTGAAATGACAGAGCCAACCAGTAAGTTTTGATATTCCATAAAGATATATTGCTTTCGTATTATGCTGCCAGTATGGTCCCCTGACTTCATTGCGATCGGTTTCACTGGAAAGATCTGTAATCATTTCGTCATTGATGTGAACCGATACAGCATCCACTTTTCCCCCCGTGGTATGGACTGAAATGCATTCTCCCTGCATACCTGTTTTATCTTGGATTGGCAGGTTGATCCGGATCCAGACCACAGATCCGCGCCCAAAATTTCGAGGGATCAGCCCTGAATCACCTTCAGCCTTTTTTGAAAATGGAAGTTTGGTTCAGTTGATTCACCGGGGTTTTTATTATTATCTTATTTATTCATTTATTATGGAAGTTTGGTCTGTTGGTTCATCAGGGTTTTTTTTTTTTTTTTTTCCCAAAATGTTGTTTATTTGTTCAAGTATTCATGTATTTATTTATCTGTCTGTTTATTTATCTGTTGGTATGTATTTATTTATTCATTGCTATCACATCTTCTGTGCCACCTCAGTGGCGTTACATCCAAGCCGCTCCTTCCGACCGCCCTGTCCACAGCTACAGCCCGACTTGGCCTGCCACAAGCCCATGACCAGGCAATCCGCAGGGAGCAGTCAATGTCAAGTCGTCTTCAGGAAACCCACCGGATTGACTGCCGTGGGGAACATGAAGTCTTCTTGAGGCAACCCACGGATTGACTGCCGTGGGGAACATGAAGTCTTCTTGAGGCAACCCACGGATTGACTGCCGTGGGGAACATGAAGTCGTCTTGAGGCAACCCACGGATTGACTGCCGTGGGGAACATGAAGTCGTCTTGAGGCAACCCACGGATTGACTGCCGTGGGGAACATGAAGTCGTCTTGAGGCAACCCACCGGATTGACTGCCGTGGGGAACATGAAGTCGTCTTGAGGCAACCCACCGGATTGACTGCCGTGGGGAACATGAAGTCGTCTTGAGGCAACCCGGATTGACTGCCGTGGGGAACATGAAGTCGTCTTGAGGCAACCCACCGATTGACTGCCGTGGGGAACATGAAGTCGTCTTGAGGCAACCCACCGGATTGACTGCCGTGGGAACATGAAGTCGTCTTGAGGCAACCCACCGGATTGACTGCCGTGGGGAAAAATGAAGTCGTCTTGAGGCAACCCACCGGATTGACTGCCGTGGAGAAAAAAAAACTGGAAGGTCGCAGTGGATAAGACCCCCCTCCCCCCCCCCCCCCCCCTCCCTCCTCCGAAAAAAAAAATTAATTCCAGTGTCATGAACAGTGACACAGCGCATTTTTACCGCTATATCTCAATTCCTGGCATTACATATCTGTGAAAACCAACTCATTTTGAAAAAACACTGCCATATATAATGACTTTTGGCATTACCTTTTTGGAATTTGTGCTGCTGGATGACAGAAAGAGAGAGAGAGAGAGAGAGAGAGAGAGGGGGGGTTTACAAATCATTAATCGATTGACTGATTGATTAATTGATCAATTGATTGATTGATTGATTCATTCATTCATTTTAATTAGAGAGATATTGATCAAAGAATCAACCAACCAATCAATCAATCAACCAACCAACCAACCAATCAACTGACAATCAATGAAGAAATGGACAGATCAATTAATTAATGATTAATTAAAGAAGCAATCAATGAATCAATCAGTCATTCACTTACTCACCCACTCACTCATTCGCATGCTCACTCAGTCACTGGTTCGCTCACTCACTCATTCACTCACTCAGTAAATGAATTATTATTGAGTTGTATGATGACGGCCTGAAATCGATCTCAGCGTCATCAGTCGACCCGGAGAATATTCTGATGACTCTTTTGTTCACGTATCTTCCTAGCCTCAAAACTTGACTGAGAGATTCTGACGTTTACCCTCCCCACCCCTCCCACTTTCCTTTCTCTCATTTTATTCATACTCTTTTTGTAAAAATTCATGACTGATTTGATGATAAGATACTGTTAGATACACACACACACACACACACACACACACACACACACGCACGCACGCACACACACGCACACAAGTACGCACGCACACTCGAAAACGGACACGGACGCATATACACACGCATATACAAATTGCAACAATGCTAAGTTTTTTTTTTTCCGTCGAAGTATTACGTGGATTTTGATTGGCGTGAACACAGCATTGTCCGAATATGTGTGTGTGGGAAATGGGGAAAGGGGGAGGCGGATGGGTGATGGGTGCGTGCGCGTGCGTGCGTGCGTGTGTGTGTGTGTGTGTGTGTGTGTGTGTGTGTGTGTGTGTGTGTGTGTGTGTGCACGCTCGCGCTCGAGTGCTTGCGTGCGTGCGTGTGAGTATGTGTGTGTGTGTGCGCGTGCGCGCGCGCGCGCGCGCGCGTGTGTGTGTGTGTGTGTGTGTGTGTGTGTGTGCGTGCGTGTGTGTGTGTGTGTGTGTGTGTGTGTGCGTGTGTGCGCGCGCGCGCGCGCGTGCGTGAAACGTCTTGTGAAAAGTTTAGCCGAGATGTTTTTCACGATAACCCCACGTCACTGGTTGTTCTGATTTTTACAAGCAGAACACACTGCTTTGGAATTTAGTGTTGGCTGGAAAACGTCCCAACTGGTCAACAACGCGTCCATTCTCAGCGGACCACAGAATCTGACCCGTCAGTCACAGGAAAAGAATACCCATCATGCCGTCATTCCCATTCCTCACAACGTCACCGGAGACATGTACGACGTCTACACCACATCTATCCATTCTAGTAACACTTTTTTTACCCAGCACACCGTCACCGCCACACCCTCCTCTCTTTCGGTCAACGTCTCAGAATATGGATACGTTAGACTTGGGCAAACCGAAATCGATCACTGTCTGAATCGAGCTCACGAGATTCGGTTCAAAGCGCGGTCAACGGGAGGGTGAATTACATGCGTTATAGTCGGCGACTGAAGAGAGGACTGTTCAGTCACTGTAACATGTACATCTCCACCTTACCTGGAATGATTTTTCGCTTTCAAGCCAGGTCACAGACGTATAGCAATTGTTTTAATATAGAGGTAAAAGACTGTTGTGCACGTGATGGTGATAAAGTGTTCTGGGTGTTGTGGTATACCAACTGTCCTCCTCTCGTGTTCAGCAACACCAATCATGTGCTCTTTGCCTTGAAAAGATTCGTGCGGTGTGAACACTACTTGAAACTGGATTTTACTTTTGACGTTGTTCCGAAGTCTGTTCGACCTGAAGTGAAGCTTGTGTTCACCTCAAACAAAACAGGTGCGTGTTTCTCTCTCCCTCCCCCCCCCCCCCCCCCCCCCCCCCCCTCTCTCTCTCACACACACACACACACACACACACACACACACACACACACACACATTCATTTTGAATTTATTCATAAACCATTAGAACATCTGCCAATGGTAATCTGGCAGTTTTTGATCATGTGGGACTTATTTAAGATTGATTACCAGTTAAGAATTGTTGTCACACCACTGTCGAAAAAGTGTGACTGTAACTGGACTGAGCTAATACAATTTAGGCCTGTGTCAAATCTACCATTAGTTTCAAAGGTACTTAGAGAAGATCGTGTTGAGACGTTTGCAGAGACATTTATCAGATTACCGTCTTTTCGAAATTAGTCAGTCTACTGTAAGAAGGATCACAGCACACAGACTGCTGTTCTGAATGTTCAGGATATTCTGCTGACGAATGCCAATGAAATATTCATCTCCATGATTGCTTTCCTTGAACTCAGTGCAGCATTCAATGCGCTGGATTATCCCATCCTTTTGAAGAGGTTGAAAGTGACTTTTGGCTTTCAGGGCCAAGTTCTTGACTGGTTTGTGTCATCCGTCACTAATTGTTGTCATCGATGGTTGCATGTCTGCCCAAAGTCCCCTTGTGTGTAGCGTTCTCCAGGGCTATGTGTTGGAACCTGTGTTGTTACCATTATATTCTCAACCTTTGTCAGAATTATTTCATTCCCTCTGTTTCTGTTTGTCTCTGCCTCTGTCTCTCTCTGTCTCTCTCTCTGTGAGTCTGTGAGTCTGTCTGTCTGTCCATCTGTCTGTCTGTCTGTCAATCTCTCTCTCAAAAAAAGACTTGTCAAACTGAGCGTGAATAACCTGTATTACTCATGTCATATTGCGACAATTCTAATCGAGCACACACTTTTATTTTCAATTTTCTTTTCCACACAAAAACGGGACAGGGTTTTATTCAGTCTCCTCTGTGGGATGGACGCACCCCTTACCCACCTGCTGTGGATAGCTGGGCCTCTCTGACCGTCCCCCCTGACCAGAACCTCATTCTGAAATGGCTCAGCCTATCCTTTTCCGACTGTAGATTCGATTCCTTGTCGGTGTACGTGGGGGGACGAACGGAACAAACACTTCTTGGCAAGTTCTGCACCTACAAACCTTCCGTCCAAGGCTTCAGCGAGGACGTCCACCTCCACTTCATCAGCGGGACGTCGTCACTCATGCGGTCGGGGTTTCAACATCGATTTCTTCATGCGAGTCTGGCGCCTGAAGCGAGCAGGCGGCAGCAGGAGCCAGTGAACTGCACGGTGCCGGGTTTCCAGCGGGACTACGGCAGGTGGTTCCCATGTAATGACGAGTGGGACTGTGTGGGTGGGGGAGGACGAAGAGGCGTGCTGGTACGTCAACTCCACGATGTGTGGGACCTCCCAGTGGTGGCTGGCCGGGAAGTGCTATCAGCTGATGACGGAGAAGCTGCCGTGGCCCGAAGCCTCGGGGGAGTGTCGGAGGAGGGGCGGGGCTCTGGTCAGCCTGAACTCGCCCAGCGAGTGGGACGCGGTGAACGAGATGCTGGCCCTGAAAGAGTTCAGAGGATTCACATCGGGTTGAGGACTTGGCGTGCTCCTAACATGTAGGATTTCATGTGTGTGTGTGTGTGTGTGTGTGTGTGTGTGTGTGTGTGTGTGTGTGTGTGTGTGTGTGTGTGTGTGTGTGTCTGTGTCGAAATTACTCTTTCTGTCTGTGTGTCTGTCTCTGTTTGTCTGTCTGTGTCTGTGTGTCTGTATCTGTCTGTCTGTTTCTCTCCCTCTCTCTCCCTTAAATCTATCTATGTATCTGTCTGTCCGTCTATCTGTCAATCTAGCTAGCTACCTACCTGATTACCTACCTACCTACCGACCTACTGACCTACTTACCTACCTGTCTACTACTACTTACCTACTGTGTACTATCTATCTATCTATCTCTATCTGTCTGTCTGTCTGTCTATCTATCTATCTATCTATCTATCTATCTATATATATATATATGTATATATGTGTGTGTGTGTGTGTGTGTGTGTGTGTGTGTGTGTGTGTGTGTGTGTGCGCATGCGCGCGTTTGTTTATGATATTACTGCAGTTTACATGTCAGGTATATATGCACTTTGTTTTTGTAAGCAAGCCCATAAACCCTTTAAAATGGGGCTTTGGCGTCTCCTCCCCCTCCCAAACGTAGTTATTATTGTGCCTGCCTGTCTGTCCGTCTGTCAGTTTCTCCCCCTTCCATTGCCTTCACGTTATCTTGTATTTCACATTGTTTAGGTATGGACTGTTACTTCGCTGGGTAGATAACACCGTCGCATACTATACTTACCAAAGTAGACGTACCCAAAACGACTTCTCTTTGCACTGCTTTTACTTCGCATGGAGTCGTGTTTTTTCTGCGTCTTCCCTAACAAGTGTGACGATGCCACCTTTCACCGACACTTCTTGTGTGAATTTGACTCGAAGTCTGGAACCGTCGATGCCAGACCAGGGTCTGGTGTCACGCTTGCCACAGCTCGAAAACAATATCCTGTGTCCGTCACCAGTTGCTTGGCAGGTCACGTGGTCCACGAGTTCCTAGCTTGTGACCTGCAGAGCGAGTGTTTGGTTGGACGAGAGAGCCTAGGGGGCAATCTTCATGCTCCACTGATCGTGATCCTTCTCCTCCGCCGCCCTCCTTTCTGTGTGGCAATCGGATGCAGGAGGTGCCTTACATGTTAGTGTGTGTGACCATCGCGCGGACTGCAGCGATCAGAGCGACGAGGAGTTTTGTGTGTGTACCCCCCGTGCCCTCTCCACACTACCTTTGACTGTGGAGACCGCCAGGTAAGTGTGCCTGAAGCAATGAGGAAAGGAGGAAATGAACAAAGAAAGAAAAGAAAAACGAGATGCAAAGCATATAAACGTACTCCCATTTTATCATGAATACGCGTGAGATATTCCATAAAGAGGAAAAACCGTTTTAGTGACGGCTATAACGGTAAAATGATGCATCGGGCATGGTCCGTGACCCATAATGAACATACCTACAAATTTTCAGAAAGATCAGCCAAGTACTTTCTGAGAGATTCTATATGAGAAAAAAACACCATTATGGGCCCTTATAGCCGTTAGTGACGGCTATAACGGTAAAATAACACATCGGGCATCATCCATGGCCCATAATGAACATGCCTACAAATTTTCAGAAAAGATTGGCCAAGTACTTTCTGAGATATTCCATTAAAAAAGGAAAATTGTTATGGGCCGTTATGGCCATTAGTGACGACTATAACGGTAAATCAACACATTGGGCATCATCCATGACCCATAATGAACATGCCTACAAATTTCAGAGAGATCGACCAAGTACTTTCTAAGATATTCTATAAATAGCTAAAACCGTCATTGGCCGTTATGGCCGTTAGTAACACACACACACACACACACACACACACACACACACACACACACACACACCACACACACGCACACACACACACACACACACACACACACACACACACACACACACACAGCATTTTTTTTTCGTTCCCATTATAAAGAACGGAAGAAGGAAACAACAAACAAACAAAAAGAGTCAACCAGCACATTTTGTGGTTTCGGTGTCTATGCACAGACAGAGAGAGAGACGGGGGGCAAGAGAGACAAAGGGGACAGAGAGAAAGGGGGAGGGAGGGACAGAGAGAGAGGAGGAGAGAGAGAGAGAGAGAGAGAGAGAGAGAGAGAAGAGAGAGAGAGAGAGAGAGACAGAGAGAGAGAGAGAAAAAAATGCCAAAACATGGGTGTGAAACTGAGTTCGGAATGCAAACTAGTCATATCCCGATCGTGATCCTGAGCGCGCACTTCAAATAACATAGTTGGCTCACAACACTTATTTGTTTGACCCACACGTTGAAAAGGTAACTCCTTTTTTTTGCGATGGAAAGATGGGTGTTATCTTCCCTACTTGTGTTGTCTGGAATAGTGTCTGTTGATGCTGAGATGACCCCTGACCTAGAGCCGGACACCTTTCCATGAGCAGACGGGTGACACAGTACTGTTCAGTGAATGCTCATGTCAAGCTGTCTGGGTTTGAATTCTCTCTCTCAGTTCATAATGCGTCCTAGTCCTGTTGCCTACAGGAACTGTCTTTGGAAGTGTAGTCTATTCCTTCTGCTACATGAAGAAAGAGAACATTCCTTTTTACGTCTTCGCGTCAGTACAACACTGGCACCTACGAAATAACCTCCAAATTCTCCAACGAAATTTCATAGCGACGAATATTTTTAATACATGGATATTTTTGTCTAGAAATTTTCCATTCATCTTGTTTCTAGAGCATGAAGCATTTGGTGTGATAAAAACAATAGAGTAAA
>JADBJO010015138.1:5000-7500 GCA_016801955.1 Conus betulinus
TTGATTTCCAAATCAGGGTTATTTCACACTATGTGTGGTATCTTGGCTTGTTTTCACTGATCAGCAGTCTGTTTCAGTGTTAATAACATGAATGATGGATGATGATGATGAATATATATATATATATATATATATATATATATACACACACATTATATATACATATATATACATATACATATACATTATTCTTTACTTGTTATTATATATATATATTATATATATATATATATGTATATATATATATATATATATATGTATATATATAATGTGTGTGTGTGTGTGTGTGTGTGTGTGTGTGTGTGTGTGTGTGAGTGTGATATTTGCAAAGTCCTTCACACACTACTTTTTTGTTCAGCAAGTTGTTGCTTGGTTTAATCAGTACAAGACTGCGTCTCTAGGCAGATCCAAATAAAAGCTGTTGTGTACTATTCCAGCTGCGGAGGCATCATCGAACAATAGAGATGACTACTTTGAGTGTTGACACATTAAACCTTTCTTGTACTTTTGACCACATTCCCAGGTGAACGCGTGAATAGTTTTGCTCTATGTTTACTACACTTTACATGTAGATTTCGTCGTTCATACAACCTAACTTCATCAGCATTTCTTCTCAATATGCCTTTCTACTCATCACTAGCTGCTTTGGGATACTGTCGGGTTTTGTTTTTGAGCCTTTGGTGGTGGAAATACCCCAGATATATCGATGGGATGTCTCCTTGTGATGCCAAGGGAAGACGGGCACAAAGAGCCAGGTTCAACTGATGCTGACGAGTCTGATTCAGTGAACGAAAGTCGACTCTAGACAAGCCTTATAAATGGCTCTGTTTTCATGACCGAGTGCGATAGTTCTCATAAACAGCTGGCAGACATTTTAAATATGTGTAGCTCAAGGGCCTCTTTTCCGGTTTCCTTTACTAGCGCAGTTGGATGGTTTTGCAGATGGATGGTTTTGAGAATTTTTTATTTGTTTGTGAAAGTTGATTCTCCTCATTGTCTTTCATCTGGACATCATGGTACACAAGCCAGGTGCTTCCAAGCAGTCGGATTAAACATCAAAGAATGGGACTTTTTGGGAAGGGGGGGGGGGGGGGGGGGGGGGGGGGGGGGGCTTCCAGCTGGCGCTAAGGTAGGGTTACGGGCGAGTGGAAAAAAGCCTGAAATATGATGTCAACTAAGAGGAACTGAGCGGAGGATGGGGTGTTTGAAGATTTTTTTGTTTGTGTGGGAAACAGTCGGTAGGAGTTGTACTGTTGATCAATTATCAGTTTGGTATCAAACGCCAGCTCAAACTCATGGCAGGCCTCAAAACGCTTACATGGATTATGTCGTGGTTCAGTGCAGCATCCTACCTGTGGCGTGTGGCCTGTTGAAGTAGAGCCGACGGTATACCTAACGCCACACTGCCTGAAACGGGCGTCTCATTCCCACTCTTTTTTTTTCTGTGCAGAAGAATCGGATTCCTTTAAGTGGTGGTGGAGACAAAGAGTCAGGCTTAGATCAGAAAAACAAACAAACAAACAAAAAAACGAGTCGCCCCTTTGTGACAAAGCATGAAACGCTGTTCAGAAGAATCCGTCTCGTTGGACGCAAGCTCTGGCTATGCTCCAATCACATACGTCAGTACAAAAGTTCCTTCGTTCCGCGAAATCAACTAGTTATCGATTTTTGTGTGTCGTGTGCACGGCTTGCGATACATCGGGACAGGCAGATTAAACCCACACCTGCGTCGTTCAAAAACTGCTAACGCACATCTGTATGTAAATCTGTGTGTGTGTGTGTGTGTGTGTGTGTGTGTGTGTACCTCTATAAAAGAAAAACCAGGGATAAAACTATAACTATACAAACCAAAATCAGCGAGAAAATGCTTGCAAACTGACAGCAAAATGGACGGAATTAACACCACCACACACGCACAAAGGCTGAGGCCTGCAACAGTTTGTCATATAGATCGAGTTACGAAAGATATTGAATGACACACGTCATTGACAGGTCAGATTTCCATGCCGCTGACACACAAACATTACCTCAGCTTTAAAAATAACTGACCTATACATGTCTTGTAGGATATGCAACAAACGAGGCAGCTCGTAAAAAAGTGCACTGCAACTAATAAGGTGTGTTGTCTTGTGACTTGTTTGTTTATGTTTCTCTGGGTGGTTTGTTGACATTTATTTAATAAGATTTGTTAATAAGGTGAAGTGAAGCTTTCTTTGTAGAAACTGCACTGCCATTAATAAGGTCAAGTAAAGACTTGCTCAAAGCTTTCTTTGTAGAAACTGCACTGCCATTAATAAGGTCAAGTGAAGACTTGTTTAAAGCTTTCTTTGTAAAAAGTGCACTGCCATCAGTTACGTGAAGTGAAGACTTTTCATTTTGCCGAAATGTATCAAGTCCAATATCTTACCTCAGTTTGCGTTAGGTTGCGCCATTTTCCTTCTTTGCTTCTTTGGATAAAAGATGACAGAACTGGATGTCTTGATCCCTTTCCCTCACCCCC
>JADBJO010015138.1:12500-18460 GCA_016801955.1 Conus betulinus
CTCTCAGTTGTTGAACACAGCCCAAAACCCATCCCACCTGTCGTCCTACCCTGTTCTTCCCATCCAGTCGGCACACCTCTCAGTTCTTGAACACAGACCAAATCCTTCCACCTGTCGTCCTAACCCTGATCTGTCCATTAAGTCTGCACACCTCTCGGTTCTTGAACACAGACCAAAAACCCATCCCAGCTACCATCCTAACCCTGATCTTCAAAACAACAAGCAAAAACAAACAAGCAAACGAATGAAAAACCCACCGACAGCCCCATCCTCTCAACAACAACAAAATAATACAACAACAACAACAACAACAAACAACCCTTGAAAACAGTGCCTTTGGTCCCCACAGTTCAGTTCACAGTTCAGTGGTTTATTGAATGTCTTTTGATCGTCAGATGATATTAGACACTTAAAAAAAACAAACAAACAAACAAACAAACAAACAAACATCTCCACACTCAACTTTTCATCCATGTAAGCGCTTTCAAACCCACATCTGATAGATGCATATTCACATCAGTGAAAAACCCTAGTGGTACACAGAATTGTTCGTCTTTATATACATATTTTGCAGCCTGTGACTGCGAAATAACCATGACAATTTCAGCAACATATGGACCATACAAGACAGTATTAACCCTGTCAAAGTTATTCATCTGAATACCTTTCTCCTGATAGAGCGAGGTCAACACTGAGCGTCCCCACGGCCGAGCCAGCTGCGTTGATCACTGCTCTTGTACGTTATTCCATGTCCCTTACACCCTGAACTCCCAATGGTTTTAAAAGAATGTGAACAAAGTCAGTGATCTGATCGCTGTGTGTGTGTGTGTGTGTGTGTGTGTGTGTGTGTGTGTGTGTGTGTGTGTGTGTGTGTGTGTGTGTGTGTGTGTGTGTGCGCGTGCGCGTGTGTGTGTGTGTGTGTGTGTGTGTGTGTGTACGTGAGCGCGCATGTGTATTCATGTGTGTGTGAGTGTGCATGCCCGCTGCACACATTTCATACAGAGAGAGAGAGAGAGAGAGAGGAGAGAGAGAGAGAGAGAGAGAGAATGGTTGAATGAATGAATGAATGAATAAGTTATTCATTAAGGCCTTTGCCCTTCATGTTGGGGTACAAAGTGCAAAGTTTACAAGTTAATTTTATTCGCAGCATTAGAGATCTCCAGATTCTGTTCGTCATAACATCATTACAGAACGCAACTGAAATACTTTGTATAAGTAAATCGATAAATTTCTTACAATTCTATCGTTTCTAGAAGCTAGAAGCATACTAAAACTCGTTAGGATGACTGTAATATTTGTGTGGTGTATATGGCGTTCTTCAACCACTTAATACAGGGCAACACAAAACAAAATGCAATTAATCTTCATTTCCCCTTCTGTAAAGAGGACAACGCAAATCAGTCTTAGTATGTCTCTTATAACGATAATAATGCACAGCAATTCTGAAGTACAACATTGAAACTTTGTCGTTACAAATTTCAGATATTTGTGTTAATCTATTTTCAAATATGGCTTGACATCATGTATGGTGCACACACACACACACACACACACACACACACACACACACACACATATATATATATATATATATATATATATATATATATATATATATATATATATATATATATATATATATATATAGATATATATATATATTTTTCTTCTTTTCACTGTTTTTAATATGGAAATCCCAGTCTTACCATCGAAATGAAACCAGTCCATCTTTAAATTCATGTAAAAAGTGTTTAAACATTTGAACTCCTTGGTTTGCCCATACATATCCACACATGCATGGTGCATATATGCTGCCAAAAAAAAAAGCAAATTATGTTGTGTGTGCACATTATTTTCTTCTTACGTATTCTCCAAGTTAGTCAGTTAACACCATAATTAGTTCAGACGTGCCATCGGTTAAAACAGCAATATGCGCTGACTGCGTCCTGCGATTTGATTAAATCTCGCGCAGGGTGTGAGCCACCATTGATCCACTTCGTGAAGATCAGTGTGTGTTTGGCCTACAGATCGAACCTTCTGTTGCAATGTTGGGCTTCTTCATTTGAATAGGATTCTGCTATGCTCCCGCATATGTGTATAACTCATACACCCTCCTCGCTACACATCCTCTCTCTCCCACCCCCCCTCCCTCTCTCTCTCTCTCTCTCTCTCTCTCTCACGCTCTTTCTCTCTCTCTCTCTCCCTCTCTCTCTCTTCCCTCCTCATCCTCAGCTGTTGTGACCTGGGTTCTGCCCACATATTGGGGTGGTTTATGATTTTACGTCACTGACAGCAGGTGTTGTCTGCGTAGTTCAACGGCAGCTGTCACAAGCTATACATGTGTCACACACACACACACACACACACACACACACCACACACACACACACACGCTCGCACGCAAAATTGATTTCTATCATTTGCATTAGTGTGCACCAGTGCATTACGACTCTCTCTCTCCTCTCTCTCTCTCTCTCTCTCTCTCTCTCTCTCTCTCTCTCGCTCTCTCTACGCACTGTACGCCGCACGCACGCGCGCGCGCTCTCTCTCTCTCTCACACACACACACACACCACACACACACATCTCTCTCTCTCTCTCTCTCTCTCTCTCTCTCTCTCTCTATATATATATATATATATATATATATATATATATATATGCATGCGTGCTCGCGTGCGTGCGTGCGTGCGTGCGTGCGTGCGTGCGTGCGTGCGTGCGTGCGTGCGTGTGTGTGTGTGTGTGTGTGTGTGTGTGTGTGTGGTGTGTGTGTGTGTGTGTGTCTAAATTTAAGATCTATCAGCTTAATTTAAGATTTATCGCCTTTAGTTGAGTTATCTAATTATTTTAAAGAGCAAAAGGAGTTAGCACCTGAAAGCGCAAGAGAGAGAGAGCGATTAATCGTGTGTCTGTTGGCGACATTTGCCTGAAAGTGAGGTTTCCCTGTGTCTGTACTTTTCCCTTTTAACAGTATTTCACTTCATACGGCCATTTAGTCTTCATTCAGCTTTGCCCAGGGAACAAATACTTTCTTACTTTAGCATCCACTTCTTCTGCTGTTAGGCGTCGTGGGTAGGGTGAAGACGGTGGTCTAGGGCTTGGTGGGATGCCTCCGTGATGATTAGGTCCCGGGTCTACGTAGAGGGTGTCTGACACAGTGTCGATCCAGCGTCTGCTTGGCCTTCCTTTTGCCCGGACTCCAGAGAACCGGATGTTGTATGCTCGTGATGCAGGCTGATTCGGGCCAATCCTGACTAGACGGCCAAACCACTTGGTCCCCTAGCCCTCTATGTGCTTGAGGACTGTAGCTGCACATACCATTCCTCTAATATATGTCATTTCTGATCATATACGCCCTGGTTTTGAGAGCTCTCAGGAGGCATCTCTTCTCACATGTGGTAATCTTTCTCTCCAGGGCTTTTGTGAGAACCCATGTCTGGCGTTAATATTTCAGGGTAGATAGGACGATTGCATGGATTAGTTGAGCTTTAGTGTGCATTGGTATACGAGGGTGTTTCAGAAGGGAAGCGTGCTGATAGTTGATGGAAGCTGTTTCTGCACTCATGTCTCAGTTTTTTCTGTCCAAGTCGCCCTGTCTTCTGGGAGGATGCTTCCAAGGAACTGACATTCCTTTGTCTGCTGCAGAGAGGCTTCACTGGTTTTGATGTCAGGTTTCCTGGAGTTCCACTCACTGCCATGACCTGTGATGATGAACGAAAAGTGGTTGACAACACGTTGCTTGGAACCACTCTCTCATTCCACTTGGTGTGTGGACTGCACCCTTACTGCTGGATTACTCCTACATAGCCCTCAGGTTGTCAAGCTGCTGGCCCTTTACACAGCTCTGTTTCAGGTTGTCCACAATTCTACTCTGTTGACACGGTCAAAGGTCTTGTCTTGGTCTACAGAGACTAGGTGCAGCTGTATGTTGTATCTGACTCGCCTTCTCGCAGAGCTGTAAGAGAGCAAAGACTGCATCTGGACATTATTGGCCATTCTGGAAAGGACGAAGGGTGGGCAGGAAACAAACATCTTGGACCCTGGTAATGTGTATAAATCTGAAGTCCTGGTTTTCTGTTTCATCTTGAGAGAGAGAGAGAGAGAGAGAGAGAGAGAGAGAGAGAGAGAGAGAGAGAGAGAGAGAGAGAGAGAAGAGAGAGAGAGACTGTTCGAGAGAAGAAACGTCTAGAATTCATCGCTGTAAAAACTTCCATCCAAAGTCCTCTTTAGTGGGGTTTTTTCCCCTTCCAGACGCTACTTTGTAGAGACAGGTGAACGGTTCCATGTGGTTCCTCAGGAAGAAGGTGAACGTTCCATGTGGTTCCTCAGGAAGAAGGTGAACGGTTCCATGTGGTTCCTCAGGAAGAAGATGAACGGCTCCATGTGGTTCCTCAGGAAGAAGATGAACGGCTCCATGTGGTTCCTCAGGAAGAAGGTGAACGGTTCCATGTGGTTCCTCAAGAGTAAGATGATCTAGAATTGTACAGATTGTTCCGGTGTCTGGGAATGGAATGGAATGTCCCGCGTGCATGTCTGTTTGCGTAGATAACAAAGTTTCGTCTGTTCTTTGAACTTTCTACTTACTTATTTGTCGAAGCAGTCTTGTCTTCTAATGGAAGAACTTACAACTTTTTTTTTTTTTGATGTTGTGTGTGTGTGTGTGTGAAGTATGTGTGTGTGTGTGTGTGTGTGTGTGTTGTGTGTGTGTGTGTGTGTGTGTGTGTGTGTGTGTGTGTGTGTGTGTGTGTGTGTGTGTGTGAAGTCAAGTCAAGTCAAGTCAAGTCAAAATTTTATTTATTGAGGGTTAAAGAATAAGCTTTCCAGCTTTTTTTTTACATCCTGCCATCATAAACAAGAAAGAAACTAATTGAACATATGACCACAAGATCGAAAAAACATTTTTAAAAGCACACAATTTCTTTCATGCAAATATAATGAAATCTGAAAACAATAACGAAACTATTGTTGGAACTTCAAGTTCAAGCACTAAGAGAGAGACAGACAGACAGACAGACAGACAGACAGACGGAAAGATGGATGGATGGAAAGGCGGGCGGGGTGGACAGCAGGCAAACAGACAGACAGACAGACAGACAGACAGACAGACAGACAGACAGACAGTCAGACATTACTTCGTGCCAAATTCGCGAACCTACCGAGTTCACGAACAAGGGGAAGCAAATGGCGATTTCACATAACGGCCAAAAGAACTGCCTATTCCACCAAGTGTCCAACGGTTCACCGAATGTATGCCCGTGTCACGGAATCGCCAGGTAAGTTAACGAAATCGACCGCCGACTACGAAAAATCAACAATCGTCTATCATGCTAACTCATTAATATCAGTTCAACTCATACATCTTCGCTTTGAACTGCTTTGGATTGATAGATCGTGTCGTCGACACGGATGATGTATGGAGATTATGTTCAGTGTGGGAACGTCATCCACTTATGATTATAAGCAAGGCTTCCCTGTTCAGTAATTGTGCTTTTTGCGTTTTCTTTTTTTTTTTCTCTCTATAATTGGCACCATGGTATAGAAGTACATATTAATTTTACAACAAACCAAGGTAAAACAATTAGTCCATTAACTGGGTGTACACTGCGTTCCATCAACACATGGAGTTGTTAACAGTTCTCCAGTCCAGTTCAAATATGTACAGTGATCTATAAAAAAAAAGAATGTCAGAGGGTATCAACAAATTATACGTCCTCATTTTCAACTGCTACTTTCCACAAGATTCTGGTGTGCCTCCCACATTTTTTACGACATCCTTTTCGTGAATGGCATTTTCGTGCGATGATTATATTTTTCGATTTAATACTCAATTTGGCCCTCAACTCATTCAAAATGTGTTTGAGATGAGATTGGATGTTGTTGATTTTGCATTTCTACACATGTTCAGCAAACAGGATAATCCGGTCAAACCTTTCATCTTTTTTTTTTTTATGTAATTCATTA
>JADBJO010015138.1:20897-23397 GCA_016801955.1 Conus betulinus
TATAGGATATGTGTGTTTGTGTGTTTTGTGTGTGTGTGTGTGTGTGTGTGTGTTTGGGTGTGTTTGGTGTTGTGTCTTTTTGGTCTCTGTCTCTCTCTGTCCTCTATGTCTCTGTATATCTGTCCTGTCTTCCTCCCCCTCCTCTCCATCTCTCTCTCTCCCTCTTCGCTCTCCTCTCCTCGTCTCGTTCATTTCAAATCATTCATTCATTCTCTCTATGTGTCTGTATATCTGTATGTGTGTCCTGTCTGTCTGTTTGTCTGTCCTGTCTGTCTGTCTGTCTGTCTCTGTCTCTCTCTCTCTCTCTCTCTCTCTCTCTCTCTCTCCGTCTCGTTCCTTTCAATCATTCATTCATTCTCTCTATGTGTCTGTATATCTGTATGTGTGTGTCTGTCTGTCTGTTTGTCTGTCTGTCCTGTCTGTCTGTCTGTCTATTCTCTCTCTCTCTCTCTCTCACTCTCCCTCTCTCCTCCTTACTTTCTCAAAATGCATACTGACTTCGCACTCTACTACTTAACTAATATGTCGCACACGTATGCTGCCTGTTCGGTGGACGTGTCCAAGGAGTTTTGAACAATCCAATCAGACCATTCCAGTGCGTGAGCCACTTTTACCCCGGGAAGCAGATTTGCATATCGACTTGGACCCAAGCGTGCCAGCGTGCTTACAAACGCACACACCAGCCACCACACACACACACACACACACACACACGCATAGCTCAACACCACGTTTGGAATGATCAAATCCATTATCGTAGAAAATCTCTCCCTGTGTCAGTCTCTGTCTGTCTGTCTGTTTCTCTGTTCTGTCTGTCTGTCTGTCTCTGTCTCTGTCTCTGTCTCTCTCTCTCTCTCTCTCTCTCTCTCTCTCTCTCTCTCTCTCTCTCTCTCTCCTCTCTCTCTCTTATGTTATACATCTGATCTTTTTATTTGTCTCGCCCTTTCCTTTTTTTTTCTTTTTGCTTTTTTGCTTGAAGCTTGAAGGGTAAGGTTTTTTAGGTGTGTGGTGTGTGTGTGTGTGTGTGTGTGTGTGTGTGTGTGTGTGTGTGTGTGTGTGTGTGTGTGTGTGTGTATGTGCGTGTGTGTGTGTTGTTGTTGTTTGTTGTTGTTGTTGTTTGTTGTTGTTTTGTTGTTGCTATTGTTGTTGTAGTTGTTGTTTGTTGTTGTTGTTGTTGTTTTGTGTCTTTGTTTTGGATGTTTAGATAGATAGATAGATAGATAGATAGGCAGATAGACAGATAGATAGATAGATAGATAGATAGATATAGATAGAGATAGATAGATAGATAGATCTATAGATAGGTAAGAGGTAGGTAGAAAGGTATGTACAACAAGCTTTCTGAACCGTATCTCATCGAAAATTCAGTTTTGATTCAGGAGTTTGATGGAACTGGGAACGAAACTGTTTTTAGTTGTACTTGTTTTGAATTTTGGAATCTTCGTGCAGATGGAAAGAACATTGTAAATATTTGAAAGTACATGAGAACTACCAGCAGCAATGATCATTTTTTTTGTGTGACACGACATTCATACAATTTATCTAACTGTCCTTGTTTTTTTTTTTTTTTTTTTTCTTTTTTTTTTTTTAACCAATAATATTTCCACACAAATTCACCACTCTATTTAAATAAGATGTTTTTTTATGTTTTTTTCACACCAAGATTTCCAAACCAGCTTAAAACGCCAAAAGACAGCACTGTGTCTACAAAACAACAATAACACATATTTAAGATGTCCTTTTCAACAGCAAGAGACCGAAGTTTTGAAGACAGCATATTAATAGATTGACATTTTTTTTTGTGCAGATAAATCGAGTATTTGGATTGATTTCGTGTTTGATAAAGAGTGAAAAAGAAAGTAAAGCAATAAAAAGGAAATGAAGCTTTAGCATTGTCTTTCAGACTTTTGTCTCCATTGCTTTTTCATATAACTTACAACTGAGTCTGACTTTAACGAAGATCGTTCACACCGTGTCCCTTAAGAGAATACGGGCAAGAGTCACACCCATCTCAACAGCCTTCGTTGCTCTTTATCTTCGTCAGTCTTTTGGATATGGAACTTTTGGGGGCCGAAATACCTCAGTGGTAGAGCGCCGGACTCATCACTTTGATGAATCTGGGATTGCGGGTTCGAATCTCCGCCGGGCCGTTTCGGTACTGGTAGGTTTCCCCCTCGGAGCTGACATTGATTTTGATTCCATTTCCCATACAGTCCTTCGAATGAGACAATAAACTGAGGTTCCGTGTGTGAACGCACGCATAACATCTTGCACACATGTAACATCCCATCACCAACTTTCGGAAGAGAAGGCCAGTTTTGGCCGTTGGTATGGATGACACGTTACACATGGCATGCACCCTGCGTGAGAAATGAAAAGAATGAAGGAAGTAAGGAGAATGAGTGAACGGTATTGAATGATTGACTGGATGACACGGGAAACGACTGAATGAAACGCCAGCTGGCAGCTCTTCGGTCGGCGCTACCCAGGTAGGCAGCCC
>JADBJO010015138.1:25897-30897 GCA_016801955.1 Conus betulinus
ATCGTAAGAAAACAGCACAGCACCATTTTTTTCCCCCCTTTAGCCGCAATTGTCACATCATTTGGGGGCGGTGTAGCAGGGCTATTTGAATGTTTGGGCCAAAAGGCCTAAGTGTTCATTGATATAGTGCCAATGCAGTCTGAAACACTGGCTCTTGTTTGCCCATCGCGTGGATAGGTCTTAGCCAGGATACCTTGATGAAGGGGACCTCAGCGAAATGTTTCGCTCGGAACCAACTCGTCGATGCGCGGACACATGCAAGGGAGGTCATCTTTGTTAGACCTCTCCTTCAGCGAGAGTGACTTTCCCGTTATCATGGCCCGGACAGATGTCGCGTACGGGAATGCCCAAAAGCAATTTCGCACCATTGTTATTCAGCTGAACACTCCAATCTCAGAGACAAAATGTCCAGAACATACGTGTGAAACGGTGCGTCTGTAATGCAGACGAGCAATATCCCAGTCGTTATCTTTGGGTGCGTTTCAAATCAGTTGCTTGACTCTCTAGAATCGATTTGATTGGCCAATAAACGAAGAAAAGAGAAGTCTCTTGGTAACGGAAACACAGGAGCTAACTCATCTTTTTCATAACAGATCTACTGACGAAAGACTTGTCCATAATGTAAAAAAAAAAAAAAAAAAAAAAAAAAAAAAAGCAAAAAAAAAAAAAAAGCAGCCAGTAATTCCATTGAGCAGTCTATGACAGGACCAGAAATCACATTTAGCAGAAATTCTATTAAACCACGCATCGCACACCTTGCACCAGAAGGGATCACGATATCAAATGCCGAGAATCCTCGATGAAAAGGATGGAGCTGTCACACAGCGAGATAGCGAAGAGAAGCTAGAGAGAGAGAGAAGATAGAGAGAGAGAGAGAGAGAGCTAGAGAGACAATAGAGCTATCTCGACAGACAAACACACACACCCTTGCATCGTGCAACTTAGTTCGAGATTTTTTAAAAATGTCAGACACCTTGATGACAAGGATGAGGCTGTCAGAGAGTAGAGAGAGAGAGAGAGAGAGAGAGATAGAGGGAGAGAGAGAGAGAGATGAGAGTGAGAGAGATTTATCGACAGACAGACAGACAGACAGACAGACAGACAGACACGACACAGCACACCTTGCATATGCAAACGGCGGAGCTCGATTTTAAAATGTCAAGAAACCTTGATGAAAAGGATGGTGCTGTCACAGAGAGAGAGAGAGAGAGAGAGAGAGAGAGAGAGAGAGAGAGAGTGGGGGGGGAGGTAGGAAAGGGAGAGATTTAGAGATAGAGACAGCAGACGAACAGACAGACAGACAGAGACAACAGACAGAGAGACAGACCGACCGACCGACCGACCGACAGACAGACAGACAGAAAACACAGAGACAGAGCAGACAGACAGACAGACAGACAAAACGAAAAAGACGTACAGACCAGATACAGGACAACAGACAGACACGACAGACAGACAGACAGACAGACAGACAGACTCAGCGGGGAAAGGAGGTGGCTCCTTCACGGCAGGTTATTTCGATAGTGTCATGGGAATCAATTAGATGATTATTAATGCTGTGAAGCATGTCCATCTTATATGTTATGTCCACCGGCTTGTTTCCTGTCTTTCTCTCCTCTCTCTCTCTCTCTCCTCTCTCTCTCTCTCTCGTCTGGCTTTTGACACTATTTCAAGAAATATATGGTGGCCCATTTTGATGAAAAGTGGAATTAAGGCAAATCTACACATGTCTGAGAATTATGAATTGAATTAATTAAAGTTCGAGTTCGATGTGGTACACGCTTGATAGGCTACGTGCACTGCACTAATGGTGTGAAACAAGGTGAGGTTTGTAGTCCTCTTCTGTTTTCCTTTGTAACGCTACATACCAGTTAACAGCTGAAAGTCAGTCTGGAAAAATCTAGCATAGTGGATTTTTGCAGGAAAAGTAGGTTTCTAGCTAGTACTGACATATGGTTTTACACAATGTAAAGACAAACGTAGTAAATTCTTCTCCTCCTTATCTAGGCACCGTATTTTTTTTTTTTTTTCCCACCAGATTGATTTTAAGCATGCATTACCAGATTTAGCAAGTGTAGGGAGACAAGATGCCATCGACATTATTTGCAAGTTGTATCAACTAAATAATAACTGCTTAAGATTGTTCTTGAAGCTTTTTGTTGTTGTTGTTGTTCTCTCCTTCAACCCATACTGCTACATGGTGCTGATATTTGAGGTTTAGAGGATGCTTCATCTATTATCGAAAGCGTTCTTTTTACTTACACTAAAGAAGTGTTTTTGGGGTTGATTTTAAAGCGTCAAACGACCTTGTGTATGGTGAACTAAATCGATGATCCTCAACGATTGATTATAGTGTTTCATGCGTTAGATACTGGTTGTAACTGACTCGAATGGAGAACACAGAGTACGATCCAAAGCGTCACAGATGTTTGTATATTTGGCCAATACGGAAAATAATCACTGGGCTTTTCAAGTTGGTGATGTTTTGAATGGTTGTGGCTTCTATGAATGATAACACCAAGGCGTGGGGTGCATATACTCCCTTATGAGATTGTTTAAACAAAACAAAACAAAAAAAAAAGGCTAATCGATTGCAGGTGGCAGAACTGGAATTATCATATGAATGGTAGCGATTTATCTATAGACTACAGGAATTCAAGACATCACATCATCTTGAGCCATACCTACTTTTTGGGTTTGGACAGATTTGTCCGATACATTCTAACAAGATTCAGATTTGGAATGCTCGATTTATCAACGCCTAGCTCAAGATATGAAAAGAAAGGTGAACGTGGAACAAAATGTCCCTTGTGCAGATCTGTCACTGATAATGAAATTCACCTTGTTTGCCCGATTGTTTGTGTGTTTGTTTGATTTTTGTTGTCCTGCGTTTGATTATTTGAGATGGGTGCAGTTTTAATCCATCCAAAACATTATAACAGTCCTAGTTATTTCATATCAATTGTACTACTACCATCACAAAACGCACAGATCGGTAGAAATTGTGCTACATATCTTTATAAAGCCTTCCAGAGAAAAGAAATGGGTTGTATCCTGAATTACCAACTTTATTTATCCCTTTCAGGCAAATTTCAGTTGCATGATATTGTGTACGAACTGGTTGGATGTTTGTTCTTTTCGTGGTTCGCCTTGTTTGGTCTGTAAGCTGGGGAAACGCTTTCAGCTCGTCTGTTGGTTTCGTTTTCAAGCGTGATTATGACAGACTGACACTATCATCTGAATTTGTCTCTCTTATTATGTCTGTCACCTGTGGGCCATACCCCTTCAAATGGGGCTAACTTTGGCCTTTCTGAATAAAATGCTGTTTTGTTATGTTCTGTTCTGTTTTGTTTGTTTTTTGTTTTGTTTTGTTTTGTTTTGTTTTGTCTTGTTTGTTTTGTTTTTTTTTTGTTTTGTCTTTTTTTTGTTCTGTTCTCTCTCTCTCTCTCTCTCTCTCTCTCCTCTCTCTCTCTCTCTCTCTCTCTCTCTCTCTTCTCCTCTCTCTCTCTCTCTGCTCTGAATCTCGCTCTCTCTCCTCTCGCTCCTCTCCTCTCTCCGCTTGTTCTTCCATTTCCTCTCTCCTCTCTTCTCTCTGTTTCTTTTTTGTTCTCTCTTTTTTTCTCTCTACTCCCAGTTCTCCCTTGTTTCGTGTGTACTTTAGAATCTGAACTGAATAGAAATGTTCTGTTATGTTTTCTGTGCTATTTTTTTCTGTTGTTTGTTTTGTGTTTGGTTTTGTTTTGTTTTTTGTACTCCCAGTTCTTATAGAACAGGAAGTACTTTAGAATGGGAACGAAGAAATCTCTGTGTGTGTGTGTGTGTGTTGTGTGTGTGTGTGTGTGTGTGTGTGTGTGCGGTGTTGGTGTTGGTGTGTGTGCAAGTGCGTATGTGTTGTGCGCGCGCGCGCGTCGCGCTCGATGATGTGTGTGTGTGTGTACCGTGTCCGTTCTAAGTCCGTCCGTCCGTGGTCAAAATGTTTTCCACTCGCTCCAGACAAAACTACAGGGCCGATCTTTCTGAAAATTTGTAGGTATGTTCATTATGGTCACGGATGATGCCCGATGTTTTAGTTTACCGTTATAACCGTCACTAAAGGCTATAACGACCCATAGCCGTTTTTTTCTTTTTTTATGAGTTCCCCTCAGAAAGTAGGTGGCCGATCTTTTTGAAAATTTGTAGGTTATGTGTTTATTATGGGTCACGGATGATGCCCGATGTTTTAGTTTACCGTTATAAGCCGTTACTTTAACGGCCCATAATGGCTTTCTTCTTTATGAAAATCTCAGAAAGTTCTTTGGCCGGTCTTTCTGAAGATTTGTAAGTATGTTAATTATAGGTCACAGATGATGACCGATGTTTTACCAGATACCTATTACTAACCCAACACCAGCCCAACACGGTTTTTCCTCTTTCTATAGAATATCTCACACGTATTCAGGATAAACTGGGAGTACGTTCATCAGCTTTGCATCTTTTTTTTTCTGTTTCTGTTCTGTTCTGCTCTCTCTCTCTCTCTCTCCTCTCTCTCTCTCTCTCTCTCTCTCTCTCTCTCTCTCTCCTATCGTCACCACAATGAAAAGACAAATAAAACTTTGGCGCGCCTACACACGCCATGCTCCTCGTCCAACTCTCTTCCTCTTCCTGTGTCCCTCCCACCCCCCCCCTCCCACTATCCTGCATTACACCCACTAGTCATCCAGTTCTACCTTAGTCTTCGAGCTTCACTCTCCTCGTTTGACAGAGGGGCCTTGACCGCAGAGAGAGAGAGAGAGAGAGAGAGAGAGAGAGAGAGAGAGAGTAGGAGAGAGAGAGAGAGGTGGAGGGATAGAGATAAAGGTGGTGGGAGAGAGAAGAGAGAGAGAGAGAGAGAGAGGAGAGAGAGAGAAGAGAGAGGTGATACAGATAAGGGGTGGTGGGAGGAGAGAGGAGAGAATAGAGAGAGAGATAGAGCGGAGGGAGAGGGAGGAGGGGAGGAGGTAGATAGAAGAGAAGAGAGAGGG
>JADBJO010015138.1:33397-38397 GCA_016801955.1 Conus betulinus
TCATATGTTCACTTGTTGTCGTCGTTGTTGTTGCTGCCGTTGCAGGGTCTAGAATTTCTTGGAGGATTTAATTCAAACGGTGTGCGGTGCGAGTTTTGTTGTCTGACTCTCACTTGAAGAAGTTTTTGATGCGTGTACGTATTTTCCCTACACACACCCACATCACACGAACATAGACAGCCAGGCAACAATTCAAAGTTTTTTTTTTTTTCTTTTGCTGCCTAAACCATCAAATCATAACAAATGCATATTACATATGAAGAACAAGCAGAAACATCAATTAATTCATGGCGCCGCCATCAAGGGCGCGCAATAACGCTAAGTACTACAATGACATATCAGCCTGTCCTTTTTTTTTTCTCTTGCGCAGGCACCCACAACAGTGTCACCACAAACAGTTCATGCGTCTGGCCCAAGTCACGCAGTCTTCACACAGCTCAGAAGCCACTCACGGAAGCAGTTCGTGGAGTCCTTCCAGGGACTCCCACACAACCGAAGAAAACGCAAGTCGTTGTCCCGACGAACTCTGAAGCCGTTTCACACACCAGCTCGTTGCTGACCACACGGACAGCCTCTCCATACCCACGCCGGGCGGAGGACAGCAGCTGGGCTCGTGCTGCACCCGACACCCCGTTGGCAGTACACACACGATGTCAACTGACCACTCGGCCAACCACTCTACATCCCTCTGGATGGAGACAGCGGCTGGGCACGGGCTGCACCCTGGATTCGGTTGGCAGTGCACACACGATGTCTACGAACCACTCGGTCAGCCTCTCTACATCCCTCTGGATGGAGACAGTGTCTGGGCACGGGCTGCACCCTGGATTCGGTTGGCAGTGCACACACGATGTCTACGAACCACTCGGTCAGCCTCTCTACATCCCTCTGGATGGAGACAGCGTCTGGGCACGGGCTGCGCTCCGCACCCGGTTGGCAGTCAGCTCCAGGTCGGACTCGGGGCTTCACCGAAACCTAGGGACCTGGTAGCTACCTTGATTATCCAGCCTACTTCCTACATATTCATCGTTCTTGTTTGTAATAACAGTCACTCTTCACATAATGTATTTTACTTGAAATTGGGGAGAAAATACCCATAAAAATAGCTACCAGTGGGTACATTACAATAGAAAAATGTCCTCCATTAACACCATGATTGTTTACATGAAGGAAAGGATTTCCATATGGAAACCCTTTCAAAGTGCCAAGAATACAGTTGTTATATATAAAGGAATGAATTCCGTTTGTCCCCTTTTGTCAAGAAAAGAATGTTTTACTTTTCCACATCATCATCAGTAGACGTGTCTAATTACATATCAAGGAACGGTTTCCGTTCGTCCTTTATCAATAAAAGAATGTGTTTTTTAATAATATTTTTTATCTTTCCCCATTATCATTACCAAATATATCCACAACAGGAATCAGAATACATTTTCCAATAATTTTTGCTGCAACAATTTTCATTGCTCACTTCCACAGCTCACAACACTCGCATCATTACAATACTACTTAGGGAAAAAAAACATACAAACACCTTTTTTTCAATTATTCATTGATTTAACCAGATTACTTTTTTCCTCGATCACGTACGCACTCGATATACATATTCTTTTTTTTCTTTCTGCTCATTCCATTCTTCTCATCCACCTCTTGACTCACACATTCATTAACTGCAACTGCCTACAGTCACCCTGTGTCTCGTCAAATTACAAAATATATCAAGGGAACAATTAAACATTTTAGTCCTTTGCTAAGAACTGGAAAGTTGCCAACCACCTGTAGAAAAAAAAAAAACAACTTCCATTATATATTAAAACATACCTGACTGCCAACGAGGACACACCTTCAGTCTCCCCTCGGCTCGTCTGGACAAGTTGCTCGGCCGGTAGCTCTTCAGAGACTGAAGGGAAATCCTCGCTCACCCGACTAACACAAAACGCAGGTGAGTAGCTGTTAGGTAAACAGGTCAACCGGTGGAGGATGGAGGGGGTGAGGGTCGTGATGGGTACTTGGGTTTTAGCTTATCAAAATCACTTTTTGTACAAGTTTTACAATTACAGGCCTCCAGCCTTCTCTCTCAGCTTCTTATAGGAGTGCTGCTGACTGATCATGGAGGAAGATGAAAATCACAGAGAGGCATCCCTAACGTGTTAATTCCGTGTATGTTTGTCAGAACCTCACACACACACACACACACACACACACACACACACACACACACACACACACACACATATATATATATATATATATATATATATATATATATATATATATATATATATATATATATATATATATATATATATATATATAAGACGAATTTTTACCACTTTTGTTGAGCACGTAATAACTTCTGAAAACGGAGTTCCTGGGCTTTGCGCCGTTTCTCCAGTATCATGTTCAACGTGTAGAGGAAGGGGTTGAGTGCTGAGTTGAGTGGCAGTACAAAAATGGCCATTCCTACGTTGATCTCCCCTGGAATGATGACGCCACTGGCAGCCAGGACCCCACACAGACCGATAGGAAACCAGCACAGAAAATCAGACACAGCCACTGAGAGGAGACGCCTGGCGATAGTTGCTTCCTTGGACTGTGCATTTTCCACACCTATCTCCTGGGTCTGTTTGAGCTGCTTAGACATTGTGTTCTTCCTTACCGACGTGTAAATGAGAAACTGACTGACCCAGACCAATGGTGAGAAACAAGATCAGATTGCAGACAATCATGATACTGAATGAGTACAAGTGACCAGGAAACTGAGCTCTGGTGACAGGCAGTGGAATACAAATACCTGTCTGGTGGAAGAACTCCCAGTGTGAGGTGACTGGAAAGCAGAGGGCACAGTTGCCAGCGTAAGTCCCAGTGCCCATATACTAAGACAGGCTGTTTGAGCCGATCTGGCTCCAAAACGGATGTGACTGAAAGGAAAACGGAGCACAAGGAAGCGGTCCAAAGTGATCACACAGATCAGAAATGCTGACACTTCAGATGATAACAAAGATAAGAATCCTGCAATGCTGCAAGCTGGACTCTTGTCCATACAATATCATTCCAAATGTAACTACCAGCATAAATCCTGTCTGCCACGCCAATGAAGACTAAATACACTCCCATCAAGAAGTCAGAGGCACACAGATGAAGAACAAAAATGACAAATCCAGTCTTCGCGTTCTCTGACAAAAAGTACAGACGATAAACAAAACACCAAAGTTTCCAAGAACGGCAAGCACTGCAAAGACCAGAAGCGCGCAACGGGTAGGCTATAGATTTCAACAAGTCGTCACATGACGAGATTTCATTGGACGGGGCCAAACATTCGCCACGAAAATTGTCTGGCAAAAACAACAGAACAACACAGTTTGAAATTGTCGGAAATCACATACATAAGTTTAGTCATGTGTTTCATGAAATCCGGAGAGAAATCAGTTATAGGACAGCCCCGTAAACCTAAAAACTGAAGATTGTGAAGCACATCTTGTTCCTGCAGTTCTTGTATTTTATTCCATGAGACATCTAGAATTTGTAAACTTGGCATAAGAACTGATAACGTGTTTGTGTTGAGATCTTCTACTTTGGCATGAGAGAGATTGAAGACCAACAGAGATGTATATGCGAATTGGTTTTGGACACAAGGTACGATATCAGCTACAGGATTACCTGCCAAATTTAATATCTGAAGTTGTGGCATTCCAGTAAAATGACTTAAGTTGACATACTTTAGAAGATTCCATCTAAGATCCACACTGTGAAGATTGGGTAGATTGGTCCAGTTAGTTTCTTCCACCCACACGCCGCCTGTACACCCAGGAATCAACATGACGTTATGAGTGACGTCACTCATAAGTATTCCACTACCAGAGGCTTCAAGGTAGCGCATCTGTGGGAAAAGACTGACAGAAAAAAATAGTGATTGCAGAAGAAGGCCAAACCAAGGCAAACGCACGACTCAGGACAAGTCATGTCGCACACCAGTTCGTCATCATGCAGTGGGCATTGTGGCAAACCATCACACAGGTGATTCACGTGCACACAGATCGTTTTTTGTGACCGTGACGGCATCTATAAAACCCTGGGCATGTCTGGACATTGTGACAGTCAGCTTCGTCCTCATGACCCGGACAGTCGATCATGTCATTACACCTGACGAAGACAGGGAGGCAATAACCATCATCATGACACTGGAAATGAGTGTCTGGGCACTGTGTGCTCATTGATGGTAGAGGGGTGATGGTAAACGCTCCAGGTTTGTCAAAGTGAATGACAGCCGGGGGGCTTATTTCACTAAGTGTAAAAATTTTGCTTGTACACATTTTCTCGTCCTGAGCCGTCAGGCAGTCCTTCACTCCGTCACATCGTTTCTCCATACCCACACACACTGCACAGAAGAGGGCAAGAAGAGACAGGTACACAATTCAAAGTCTATGATTTGTGAAATAAAAGAACAGATTCACACGACAATTAACAAACAAATACACCAATAGCAAATCAATAAACTTAATCATAATCATAATGAGAAGAAGAAGAAGAAGAAGAAGAAGAAGAAGAAGAAGAAGAGCAACAACAGCAACAAGAGCAGCCATAACAACATCGGCAGCGGCAGCAGCAGCAGCAACACAACAAATAATATACTACCACTACAAAGAATAATGATACTGATAATAACAATAACAACAACAAGAATGATAATGATAATAATGACAAATGATATCATTAATTATGAAAATGATAATAATGATAATAATAATAATGATGATAATGATAATAATACCAGCCACCGTGGCGAGGTGGTTAGCGTCGCGGACTGCCGGCTGGGAGGGTCGTGGGTTCGAATCCCATCAGAGTCATATGGGTTTTTCTGCCCTGACCAGCTCTTACCCAGAGTTGAGTTTGCTGTGGACCAGCTGGGAAGATTTGGACCACACAGCCGAGTTTCATCCATTTAATGGATGCGTTTCTGAGAGTATTGCTCAAATTTCCTGACCAGCATTGAAGGTGCC
>JADBJO010015138.1:43397-44892 GCA_016801955.1 Conus betulinus
TACAGATGTACACTGACTTACAAACCACACAGGAAGGTCTAGTATTAACATGAATGGAACCGATTCATGCATGATGTGCATTAACGTAGGCTGCTGGGCCATACAAACTCACGACTCACGTCTCAGGCCTCATGCTTCATGCCTCACACGTGAATAGAAAAAAAAAATGAACAGACGTGGTCTCTCTTGCGTGGGGCCACACAACTCCACTCATGCTTCACGCTTCATGGTTCACAGTTCACGCGTGAGTGCAGAAGTGGAACTGACCACCTTTTCCGATGCGTGAGGTTCAGGTTCCTGATTACCATTGGCCAGTTCAATATGGATGACTGGAAAGAAATATTGATCGGGTTGGTCCGAACAAGGCCCGTCCTCTGAAATCCACGTGTGCCTGACTACAAAGACAACGATCAAAGAGCACAAGTTTTGGGGATACTTTGAACAGATTCTGACGGCACCCAAAGGTAAATTTTAATCAATTTATTTCTTATTCCTTGTCATTCATAGCCCGGTCAGCCAACAGCCTTATCTCAGGGCTAGTACACATGTACAGTTTAATATCACATCTTGTCATGTCAGCAACACAAAATTCAATACAACTTGTCTTTTCCATGTCTTTTAATCGATGTCATTCGCCAAGCATGTTGGTACCATCAACACAGACTTGACGCGTGAGTAGCGTGGCGTGAGCTCCTGTGGCCCAGAGCATGAATGTGAGACGTGAAGCATGAGATGTGAGACGTCACGCATGAGTTGCTATGACCCATCAACCTTAGAAACCATACAGGAAATGGTTAGTATTAAGATGAACAGAATCGATTCGTACAAGGCGCTCATCGGTGTCTCTTCTGTGCCAAACATAGATGCGGTCAAACCAACCCATAGTGCCATACCAAACAAACTATTCGCCGTGACGTTCGTGAAGGCCTTGATCTCCTGGACCGTCTCTAAACTGACCAGTGAACCTCCACGTTTTTGACACTGTTTCTCAGCATCCTGATGAGAGAATGATGCGCTTATGCTGAAGAAGTAACAACCCTCTCCAGTGTCTACCTGCAAAAAGAAAGGACAGGAGAGCCCATCATGAAAGAGAAATAAAGTAAAAAGACGCGCAAGAACGCATTGACATGCTCTGTAGTTGATCCAGAACTTCACCATCCTTATTCCCCCGCACCCTCCTCACCTTTCCAAGTCACCCACCACCCTCACCCATCCCTCAACCCCATCCTGTTCTCATCTGTGTGTGTGTGTGTGTGTGTGTGTGTGTGTGTGTGTGTGTGTGTGCGTATGTGCGTAGCGTGCGTGCGCGCCCATGTGCGTGCGTGCATACGTGCGTGCGTGTGTCGTCCCACCAAAGATTAGGGCGCTAAATTTTCACAGTAAAGTAAACTCAGTTCACGTGAAGCTGAAGCAGTCTTAACTTGAGATCTGACAGGTTTGGCGGCGGCAGACATTGGGGATCAGCCTTGGCCACAGGATGACGTTGTGACTAGAC
>JADBJO010015139.1:0-5000 GCA_016801955.1 Conus betulinus
ATTTCACCCTGTTGATTTTTTAACCCATTGCGTTATCACTTAAAATAATCTCAAAATTCATGGAGTTTATTCTCTCTCTTTTTTTTACGCTTCTATAACAGCAGGTAAGAGGATGTACCCGATTTCAGCCGCCGTTTCCTGTCCCGGTGATTTGGTCGTGTTCTCCCCACGCAGGACGCCATCAAACGGTTGCGCCAGGCTGGTGAGTACCAACCCGACCAAAGCCCACGTCGATATAAGAGACAGACGAGTCCTTGAATGCAGCCAAGAAAACAGCCGGAGAATCGACCCCCTATCTGAACGGGCAAAGAAAAACCATTCAGCCACTGACCGTACCCGACAGAGGAGCTAGAGGAAATAATGCACGGACAACATGGTGACTGCGGCCATAACTGCCACCAAAGGATGGACCCATATTCAGCCTCAGATTGTCTAATGGAGGCTGTGACCACAGACTGCGAGAGAGATGCCATGAGTTACGGCAGCACCGTGCTGCGACTGCAGGACCGGTTGCGCGCAGCCCGACCGACGAACCGCCGCCGAACCCCGAACACACACTTGTGACGGTGAAAAACAACGAAAAAATGAGAAAATCCACAGTAAAAATGTGATGAAATGAGTTGCGACAAACACCAGCCAGTTATTCGGATGCTAGGAAGATGAGGTTTCCAAGACAGAGAGTGATGTGTCCAAAACGAATAACAGCAAAAAAAAAAAAAAAAAAAAACCAACACGTTCGCACACATTAATTTGAACGATGATACGAACGAGCGAGGCAGAGAAAAATAGGAAAGAAGAAAAGAAAAATAAGCTGCGGGGAATGCTCCAACGGGGGATGGACTAGCCAGCAATATTAATAACCAAAATTTTTTTTTTAAGCGAGAATTGGAGGGGAAGAATTGTGGGGGGGGACTTTTTTTTTTTTGCTTCTTCTTCGTTGAAGGACAACGATGATGAAGCCCACCCAGAAGGGCGCCCGCGCTGACAAGAGACAGGTAGCAACCAAGTCGTGGGGTAACGGCCCACCCCACACCCACCACACGAGGAGGGTAGGGTGTGGGGAAAATGAAAAATAGGGTTCAGAACAAACGGGGGGGGAAGAACTACAGAGATTAGGAATCTCCCCAAAGCCCAACCTGCCCAGCAGCCACTTGCACCGGGGGTCTCTGGTAGGATCACGTGCAGAAACCAAATCAAAAAGTCCTTCCTACATTCTATGGGCGCAGGCGGTCCGGTTGACCAGATGGCCCCAGTCAGCCCGTGGGATCGGGTAAGCGAAAGAGGATGGTCGACAACCCGGCAACCATCGGTACAATCTTATCAAAGCTCTGAACTAGTTAGGGACGGAAGAGAGGACACGGACACTATTGACTGGCCCTGAGACACCAAAACTTCACCGTGAAGGAACTAACTTCCACCTATTCCGCTCGACTGACAAAACATCCAACAAACAACGGAGGGAGAAACAAACTGTCTCTGAATCAACATCCACCCGCTGCCTTTCGTGATTTGCGGTCTAGGAGCAATTTCGGACGCCCATCCTAAAGGGCAGCTGGTAGCCCTAAGATGCAGAGGCGAGCCTATGAAGTCTGATGGGAATGACACGGCAATGCACGGGCCCTTGTACCTGAGTGAGACGCGCATTTTGGAGACGACACCTAACGCAGGCATTTCAATTAGTGTCGAAGAATCGTCCACGTGAGCCGTTCCCTTTAACCGGTTTTATATGTGTTGCGCTTCTATGGAGCTGGAAGGGCACTCGTGAGTAGTGCTAAATTACTTACACAACCACACCCACAACACAAACAAAACACACACACACACACAAACACACACACACCCACACCACAACAAACCACACGCACGCACGCACGCACGCAACGCACGACGCAACGCACGCACACCCACACCGAACCACAGCAGTGCACACGAAAAAACACACACATAAACCACACGGGCGTCGCGGAACCCAACCTCCAACGCAACACCACCACACGACACGCCACGACATGCACGCGACGCACGCGATACAAAACACAGAAGGCAACAGGACAGGACAAGACACACGCACACACACACACACACACATCTTCTCTCTCTCTTCTCCTCTCTATCTCTCTCTCTCTCTATCCTCTCTGTGCGCGCCGTTTGCGGCGGATGCTGAGTGACCGTTGCGTGCGTTAGGCTATGTGGCGCGCGCGGACCGCTGTTTGTGGAATATGTATTCTGGGTGCTGATGCTTGCGTGGATACGCAACGCGTTACATGGGGAATTCGATCGATGTGTTAATACTACAACTTGAGGTAATTGTAAATCAAACTTACGTAAAAGTGAGTGGTGGCGAGAGAGAATTGGCTGGGGAGGAAAGGAAAGGTAAAGGAAATGAGGTGCATATCCCACCTTAGGGAGAAGCACCTTTGTCCACGTTTGCGTGTTTGCTTGCAAAAACAGAGGATCAAGACAAAGGTCAGCACGCAGGTTAAAGAAGCAAAGAGGAGGAAAGGTGGAAGACAGAAAGAAAGACGAAAACAGAGCCAGGGGTGTGCCGCGGCACACACCATGTGGGGCGCGCACACCTTTCTCCCACTACTCTAAAGTGAGGGCGGTCAGGTAAGAAAACTGATCGGGGGTCTATAGGTGGGGGTTTTAGACCAGCATTACCCCTACCCAGCACCTCTCCCCCCCCCCCCCGGCCCCCCCCCCCCCCCCCCCCCAACCACCACTCACCTCCCTCCTTAGGTTCATACGCACTTTTCTTCTTCAGATCAGACTTTTGTTCGACTTCTTGTTCACTTGCACACGACGGCCACTGTGTTGGGGACGATAAAAGTCAAAGAAAGAAGCAGATGGCCCCCCCCCCACCCCCCCAAGCCAGGATTAGAAGATTAAGGAGGAAAAAAGTTAAAAGATAGCAAAGGGCAAAAAGTGAAAACAATGAAAAAAAAAGAAGAAGACGCAAGAAAACGCAAACAATGTCGAAGAAAGGATTGAGAAGACGTAAGAAGAAGAAGAAGAAGAAGAGAGAACCCCACAACAATCAACAACAACAACAACAAGCGAAGATCATGATATTTGATGACGGAGAGAGAGAGAGAAGATGAGAGAGGAGCTACGGAGAGGGAGGAGATGCATGAGGAGGGTTGCGGAGGGATCGTGAGGATGAGGTGGGGGGGGGGATGAGGGGGGAAGAGGAGAGAGAGAGAGAGAGCAAAGACGAGAGATGGAGAGCAGAGGCCCATTTCGTGTCTCCTATCAGCACCACTTACCGCACTAGTGGCCAACAGTCCAGCCTATCTGATTTGCGATTTTTGCTTTCATTTTGTTTTCCCTCTACGTAAAGCTGATGCATGCCGGATCCGGCATCGTCCCACTCAAATGTCTAGACAGGCCGGACCCAGCATTCATCTCTCCTTCAGTCTTACCCCTACGTTGTGGTTGTGTTTTTTTTTTAATACGCCGTGCTGTGGGGCAAATCTCGTACCATTCCCTCCCTCTCCAGAGAATGAGAACACGTTTTGCGGGCACGCCCCCCAACACCAAACCCCTTCGTTGCTTGTTTTGAAAGCACGGTGACCACACACCCCACCACCACACACACCACCCCACACACACCACCACCCCACACACACACCCAACCCACAACACAACACACAACGCATCACACAAACACACACTCCGCAGCAAACACACACACACACACCAACTCATCATCAGACAATAACCAAAAGGCAGGACACTCACTCACAGGGGGTTTTGGATCGCTGAATATAGCACACAACACACCACGCAACCACCACACATACACACACACACACACACACACTACACACACACACATGTATATGTATAATATATTATATATAGGGTGTGGTGTGTGTGTGGGGTGTGTGGTTGTGCGTTTAGAGAGAGAGCGAGGACTGAGAGGAGGATTGAGAGATGGGAGGAGGGATAGGAGAGAGATGGAGAGAAGAGAGAGAGGAAACGAAGTAAGAAGTTGGGTGTGTGGTGTTGTGTCGTGTGTGTCGTGTGTGTGTGTGTGTGTCTGTGGTGTGTGTGTCTGTGTGGTGTTGGTCTGTGTTGTGTGTGCTGTGTGTGTGACAAGCCAACGATGAGCTAAACATGTATTATGCGGAACCTTTATGACAGGGATATAAATTCAAAATTCTTCTGGCTAGATACGTGGGGGAACGGCAATTGCTGTGGAGGGAGGAAGGAGAGAGGGGACGAAAGAAGGAGGGAAAAGGAGGGCTCGGGGGCCGTTCAGATCTGTAAGCACTCGCCGTGGTACGTGTCGTGTTGTCTCACGAGAACAGCCTGAAGCAGAGGAGAAGGAAATAAGAGAAAGGAACAAGAGGTGCCGTTGGCACACACTTTCTGCGAACTGCTGTGAAGAAGTTCAGGTAAGAATGAATTGGCCGTGTTCAGCCCCAGCAGCAAGCGCCCCATTACCCCTCTCCAGCCCCACCCCATCCTGCCCCAAACTTCTCTTAGCTTCACACTTGTTCTCTATCGCTTCACTTGCTCCCGCTTGGCAGTACGAGATCCCTGCACCTGTGCTGGCACGATGAAAATAGCACAGAAGAGGGAAAATGTGGATTAAACGATAATAAATTGTTCGAGGCAACAAACAAAAGAAACAGTGTTGAAAATTGAAACGGACGAGAAAACCAAAAACATTGGTCGACGAAGAAATTTGACAGGGTGAGAGAGGGAGGAGATGAGGAGGGAGAGGAGAGAGAGAGAGAGAGGAGAGACCCTGGGAGGGAGAGGAGGAGAGAGAGACGAGGAGAGAGAGAGAGGGGGGGGGGGGGGGGGGGGGAACGGAAGGAAGAAAGGCAGAAAGAAAGAAAAGAAGAAAAAAGAAAGAAAGAAAGTCCAGACAGAGAGCACATCTGGAGGGATGGGTGGTGGTAAGGTGGCAGCGCGTAAAATAAAACATGAGAATATGAAATAGGGGACCTGCTTCCCCGGCCCCCCCCCCTCCCCCCTGACCTGACACC
>JADBJO010015139.1:7500-12500 GCA_016801955.1 Conus betulinus
TGTGTTGTGTGTGTGTGTGTGTGTGTGTGGTGTGTGTGGTGTGTGTACATGCGCAAGAGCGATAATATTAGTAGTAGTATGAATTATTACAAAAATCGAAAACAATTGGAAGTATGAAGTATTGGGAGAAATGGAGTGGATGGAGGGGAGGGGGGGGGGGGGGAGGAGCGAAGGGCGAAAGGGGAAGGGAGGAGCCTTCTGATATGCAGCACGTTTTTGCCATGTGTTTGCGCGTCTCTTTTGTATAGCTGACAGAAGAACGCTGGTAGAGAAGAAGATTAAGTTAAGAGAAAGGAACAAGCAGCGGTGCGCGGCACACTTTCTACGCTTTGAAAGATGAGGTAAAATAAACCTGATCGGGGTGTCAAGACCTAGAGCCTCCACTCCCAACCTCCCACCCACCCCGCCCCACCCGTTCCTTCTTCTTTAACTCAGTGCTATTCTCTTCCCCATTTGTTACTCGTTCCATTTGGACAATACGATCGCACTGGGCTGGCGACGATGGAAACGATGGTTGAGGAGATGGAAAGGGAAATTAGACAACCAGAAAGCAAAGGTAAAACAAGACCGAATGCAAGAACAAAACCAAGCCATTTAACTGTCAAAGACAGAGGTGGGAGAGAGAGAGAGAGAGAGAGAGGAGTGGGGTAGAGAGGAGAGAGAGACGGGGAGGAGAGAGAGCTGGAGGAGAGGGGAGGGAGGAGCGTGGAGGAGGATGAAAGGTGGAGGAGAGAGAGGAGAGAGGGGTGGTGGAGAGGAAGAAGAAGAAGAGGAGAAAAGGTGGGTGGAGGAAGAACGACGAAGAAGAGGAAGAAGAAGACGCAGAAGAAGAGGAAGGAAAGAAGAAAGAGCGAAAGAACCAAAAAGAAAAATAGGAACATGTAAGAAGGAAAAAATGAAGAAAAGAAAGGAAGAGTGAAGGAAAATTGAATGAAATGGAAAAAGAAGAGATTATAGGCAAAAGAAGGAAAGGGGAAAAGAAAGAAAAAGAAGAAGGAAAAGAAGGAGAAACGGAAAACAGAGTCGGAAGAGAATTACGTATGAGGAGGAGGGTTGTGGTTGTGGGAATCCTGCGTAAAAAGAAACTGAGAATATGAAAACCTGGGCACAAAACACACATACACGTACGCATACACGCACGCACGCACGCACCCCCACCCCCCCCCACCCCCCCCCCCCCCCCCCCCCCCCCCCCCCCCCCCCCCCCGAACACGTTCGCGCGCAGAACACACAACACACCAAACACACACACACACACACACACACCACACAAACACACACCAACACACACACACACACACACACACCTACAAACACACACACACACACGCACACACACACACAAACACACACACACCACTTACCCCACAACCACACACCACACACACCCACACACACACACACACACCACACCACACCACACCACACACACGTACGCACTCACGCATACACGCACGCATACACATTACAACAGACATGACACAGACAAACACACACATTACACACACCAGACATACACACACACACACACACACACCACACACCACACACACACACACAACATACACACTCATACACACACACACATACATACCACACACCCACACACACACACTCATACACACACACTCACACACACACACACACACACACACACACACACACACACACCACACACACACACACACACACACACACGTACATCTCACAGTTTCTTGTCTGTCTCTTTCCTTCTGTGTTCTCTTCATCTCTCTCAGAAAACCCTCACCTCATTCCATCCACTGCCCCTCAGGGGCAGATTACTGTGGATGGATGGGGAGGGGGGATATTCGTGGTTTTAAGGGTCCACCCCCCCCCCCCCCCCACACACCACACACACACACATTTCCTCACAATCCCTGTCTGTCCTCTTTCCTTCTGTTTTCTCATCATCTGCCCTTCAGGGGGCAGATTTCAAGCAGGTGGATGGGGAGGGGGATATTCGTGGTTTTCAGAGTCCCACCCCATCTGATATCTCTGCAGCCACCCCTCTCAGAAAAAAAGAAAAGAAGAAGAGGAAGAGGAGGAGGAGGAGGAGGAGGAGGAGGAAGAAGAAGAAAATGAAGAAGAAGAAAAAGAAGAAGAAGATGATGATGATGATGTGATGATGATGATGATGGTGATGAAGAAGGAGAAGTCGATTAAATTTTGGCACGATGATGGATGACTTTAGGCAGAATTCATCATCATATACCATTAATCTAATTTGTAGAGTGTACCCTCCACCCCTCAGCCCCAACTCCCAAGCCATTCCCCTCCCATCCTCGCCACCCCTGGCCTGTCTCTCTGTACGCCGTCCTAGCCCTCACCCAATTCCCAAGATTTCACTTTCCCCCTCCTCCTCACTTCTCCTCTCCATCCGCATCTTGCTTATCGTTGCAATTCTTTTTCTTTTGGTTCCTGCTGTGTCGCGTCTGGATGGAGATCGACTCCCTCGACCCCCATCTCCATCACCCCTCTTCATTCCCACTCACGCCCTCACTTTCCCCGCCCTCTCCTGCCCCCTCCCTCCCACCCCTCCCCTTTCCAGATCCCTTCTTCGTGTCTGCTTTCTTAGATACTGCCGCCACTGCCAGTGCAGTGGCCACCCAGTCAGCGTTTCGGGTTTGGTTTTTTGTTTTGAATTTTTGTTTTGTTTTGTCTTGGCTGTAATCTGATTTTCAAGCGGGGATCTCCCCACTCCACCTTCTAGCCGGGGCGGTTTGCCAGCCTTCCCCTCCTCATCCAGCCCCCAGAGTCTCGTCCATTCTGCTCGCTTCCAGACGAGATAAGGCATTTTTGCCCCCCCCAACCACCCCCCCCCCCCCCCCCCCCCCCCCCCCCCCCCTGTCCCCCACCGCCACCCCCTCACGTTTCTGTTTGAAAGCAAGGCCTAGACACACATATAAATCAGCAATTCCAGAACTTCCTGTAAGTGAGTGTCTGCCTTTAGAGATTGATGTCTCGCGTGCGCGTGCGCGCACGCACGCACACACACACGCACGCACGCACGCACGCACGCACGCACCACACGCACGCACACACACATACTCACTCACTAGCATCTTTCCTTCCCCCACCCTCTTTACCCACTCACACAAACACACGCACGCACAAAACACACACACACACACCACACACACACACACACACACACACACACCACGCGCGCGCGCGCACGCACGCACGCACGCACGCACGCACGCGCGCGCGCGCGCACACACACGCACACGCACGCCACTTCCCTCCCACTCTGTCTGGCTGCTGTCTGTCTGTCTGTCTCGTTTTAGCAGGTGACCGAATATCTCCGCGTTGTGCGCTGTCTTCATTTCTGTGAAAGTGTCACTACCTGTTCTGCGGTTCCTTCTGCCGCTTCCATATTCCTGTCCACGTCGTTGCCAACTTACACGACAACTTCTGTCTGCCTGAGCATGCTGTCGTCATGATCTCGAATAAGACATTTATTACTGTCTGTTGTCTGGTTTGTTGAGCTGCCGATCGGTTCATCATTCATTGTTACAGTTTATGCATGAGAAATTTGGACACACGCTGTTTACATTCCATCCTCTCCGTGGATGTGAGGGTGGGACTATGAGAGCTTGGCTCAGGGAGACGTCCGGTGTGTATGTCAGTACAATGCTATGTCATAATTTTTTTTTCCTGAACATAACAAGAAATCCAGTTTTCTTCGGATCCGTGTTAGAAATTCAGAAAGCAGCAAGCAGCGGGGGGTGGGGGTGGGGTGGGGGGGTGGGGTGGTATTCGAATACCCATACTCAAGTCTTCTGAAAAAAGTTGCTGTGACGATCGCCTAGACAAAGTTCCAGGTACAGAAGTCTTCTCTGGAGCTCATCATTCCTGCGATCCACACCCTGTTGAGAAGTGAGAGGAGCTGAGCCGGTCACCTCCTACGAAGAATGCACTGACTGGCGTTTTGCTGAGAGGCTATGCTATGCTGCACTGGCAGAAGGCAACGCTGGCAGAGAGGCCAGGAGAAGCGCTTTTCCAGGACGTGCTCATGGTCTGGCTGAAGAGTTTTTTTACACTGGCCAGAATCTGGCCAGTGTCGGATACTGGCAACCAGGTAGGCGCTACACCTAGCTCTCCGCCCCCAAAACCTCCATGGGAGGCTGTCGGTGTGTGTTGTGTTGTGTGTGTGTGTGTGTGTGTGTGTGTGTGTGTGTGTGTGTGTGTGTGTGTGTGTGTGTGGTGTATGTATGTATATGTGTATGTGTGTGTGTGTGTGTGTGTGTGTGTGTGTGAGTGTGTGTATGTGTGTGTGTGGTGTGTGTGTGTGTGTGTGCAAAGCGTGCGTGCTGTGTGGTGTGTGGCAAGCGTGCGTGTGTGTGTGTGTGTGTGTTGCGTGTGCGTGCGTGCGTGCGTGCGTGCGTGCGTGTGTCTGTGTGTGTTGTGTGAGTGTGTGTGTGGTGTGTGTGTGTGTGTGTGTGTGTGTGTGTGTGTGTGTGTGCAAGCGTGCGTGCCTGTGTGTGTGTGTGCAAGCGTGCGCGCGCGCGCGCGCGCGTGTGTGTGTGTGGTGTGTGTGTGTGTGTGTGTGTTAGATGCTTCAAAACAATGTCGCTGGGGAGGCTAGGTAGGTAGAGTGAAAAATTGACAGCAGTTTAGATCTAGATATTTCGGGAGGGACCTTCAAGCATCTTCTGGTAAAGGGGACAAGGGGAAGGGACCGTCCCAGAGTAGTCTGTGTATATTCATCAGGAATCGCAAGGAAAAAAATGGCAGGACGAAGGGTAATTTAAAGGGAATATATATAATAAAGGGATTGAGTAACAGACTCCCCCCCCCCCCCCCCAACCGAGAGAGAGGTGAGGCACCACCGAGAGAGAGAGGAGGAGAGAGAGAAGAAAACAGAGGGAGAAGTAACACACAAGGAAATATATATCTACGGGATTGACGGCACGAAGGTGGGGGGGCACCGAAGAGAGGGAGAGAGGAGAGAGAGCGAGAGAGAGAGGAGACGAGAG
>JADBJO010015139.1:17500-27500 GCA_016801955.1 Conus betulinus
ATTGGTTCTATACCGAAAATCTTTTGAAAGAGTCAACAGTCAGTTCTGAGACATTAACGAAGGTGGCCTTGATTTCTCCTCCAGCTTGGGGAAAGAAACAGGGCACATTTTGATCTTGATCACACTGATGTGAGCAAAACTGACCAGCCCAATATTTTATCTTATTCTGTAAAGACGCATGCACCAAGAGAAATATCCTCAACATCTTAACGTTCACACAGATGGTTCAGTATTGCCTAATAATCAGTCAGGTTCTGTTTTTGTGTTAGACATCACAAAAGGTTGAAAAGATATATTCCATCGGAAATGACAGATCAATATTTGTCGCCGAAATGATAGCTGTTTATTATGGCGTTGTCACATTTAAATGACTCGCCACAATCAATTTTAAAGTAGTTATTTGTGTGGATTCAGTGTCTGTCTTGCAATCCATAAAGTTTCCAAAAATACCATTTCGAACAACTTTCTTGTAAATGAAAATGTGCAACACATTATTCATGTTTTGATATGTAAAGGAACTGATCTCACCTTCTGTTGGATTCCATCGCATTGTGGTATTTGGGGTAATGAGCTCGCTGGATGATAGATGCGCAAAAGAAAGGAGCCAGAAATGAAAAGTGCGTCACGGTATTGAATATAACTTTGCTTTACCTGAAGTCAAGTTAATTAAAGCAAACCGTCTGGTGCCGATTCAGAAAACACTACAAAAATACGTTGCTTGGTGTGGCTGATAAAAATATTCATTTAATTAATCATGAACAACGTAAACAGCATTCCTCATTTACAGTCAAAATATGACCAATACCAGAAATTTTTATTTAAAGTAAAATTTGATGCCTTAAAAAACTACACACACAAACGAAGCGAAATGTGTTGTTGTGTGGAGAACCTAAGAATAACCAGCAAGCATCTGCTGTTTGACTGGGGTTTTTTTTTTAATTGATATGTAGTCAGTTAAACATTTACTTTAAGATTATTCGCAGGTATGTTGTAGGGATGTTTAGAAAGAACATTACGTGCCTTAGATAACCACATTATCCGTTACACCTTCCTAGTTCGCCAAAACAGGTATGCATCCTCTCTCCTCTCTCGTCTCTGAGGCTCTCCTCTCTCCTCTCCTCTCTCGCTCTCTAGCTCTCTTCGTCTTCAGAAGTTATATCACTGATGGTAAAACCAAGGACAGGAGGACGAAACCGTGAAGAACTGTATGTGTTACTACTAACATCCAGCAACGGTGGGGCTCGGACGTGCGCTCCGTTCCCAAGCCAAAAAACGCCAAAACAACGATGCACAGAATTGTACTGTAGTATACTACTACAGCAAAAAGGTGGGGCAGGACGTGCGATCCGTTACCAACCCCAAAACTGCCAAGGAATGCACAAAAGGTGTTAGAGGTCTGGCAAGTACACTGACCACACAAAAAAAAAGTGATCCACACATGAAAAAAAAAAGACTGGTTCCGAACTTCGAAATGTTCAGCGCGAACTTATTCTGCGGGAATGGTCAAAAATGGCCAGACGCGAAAAACTCGCTGCGAAAAGTAGGAGTTTGTATTATTCATAAGTGGAAAATGTTATAATGTCAAAAAGGAGCGAGGGATTGAGAATTTTGACGAGAGGAAATTTTTCAAAGTTTCTAAAAGTTTCTTGTCCGCGATTTTTCCAGAAACATGGTCATTTTTCTATGTTCTTGTCTTTCATTATCCGCTTCCCGCATAAGTACTGGAACATAACTAATAAATAGGTCCAAGTTAAATTGCAACATGAAATGAGGCAGGGAACAATAAAACAAGTAGGGTAACTCTTGCTGTGCCATAAGGAAAACCTAACTCAGAGTAACTTTTTTATTCCAGACTGGCGTCGCAGACCTTTTAAACTGAAATAGTTAGCAGGACATACCTTACATAAGACGAACAATCTAATATTTCGCGCTTTTTTCGCAATACTAAACCAGTCTGTGATTTCCTGTGGGATCACTTTTGTGTGGTATGTCGGGTGTGCTTGCCAGCATAGGGTCAAAGATGTATTACCTAAATTTACAATGTTTGCATAATGTCTTTAGTTTTCAGCAGTTTTTTTTCCTGCAACACTTTCGTTTTGTTTCCTTTACTACCCTCCGCTGGCTGCTTTGGGGTGGCTGTTTGGAATTCTTTGTTTGCAAACCCTTGGTGGTGAGAAACACCCACAATATTATGGACTGTGGACTTGTCTGAGCTTTGACGCCAGGAGCACAGACACTAATCACCTGTATCTCCCCTGATGAGTCGATCCAGCGGACGAAAAGGCCTAGGAGCAGGCAATACAAAACAGATCAGCCTTCGAAGGGGGATTACGGTGGTTCCCTCATGCAGCCAGTGAAGAGTTTTCATATTTGTAATATACCCCCCACCCCTTAATTTTCAGTCTTTTGCTAAGTCATTACTGTGAGGCGACGGAGGGGTGCTTGACGGTTGACGGTGGTTTTCCCCCACTATTAGATTGTTTGTCTTTGTATTTGTCTGACTTTATTCAAGTTCAAAAGGCTGTTGCCAGTCTTTGAATAAAAGATACTTTGAATTTAGGTTTCTTTATGGGAGCAAGGGTAACCCTACTTGTTATAGTTTCAAATTACGTTTAAATTTCATCGTTAAAGGCAGTGAACAGTGTCAAATAAGATTTTAAAAAAACACGTGACAATACAGTTCTCTTTCTGTAACCAGTTTTAGCAGTCCTAATCATCCGATCCGGAGCTGGAATGTGTGTTCACCCGAGTTTCAGCTACAGCTAGTTCACAAGTTCACGGTGCCCAGTTCTAAAATTAGCCGGAACTAATAGCGTTCAGTCCACAGCGAGTGTGGAAGAGATTTCATCAAAATTACGATCACCTTTTGTTTTCCACACAGGGGTTTAGAGACGGGGAAAGAGCCTGTCGAGTTACCGAAAAAAACGCATTGGCCTCACGCCGTTGAGTTGTCACTGAAAGTTAGCGCTTTTTAAAAAAGGACTAAGAGGTATTTACTTTATTTCTTTTATCTATTGGTTTTTATTTCATCATTTGCATTATTTATTATTTCTAGTCATGGATGATTGATTAGTATCTTTTTTTCTTTTCTTTGGGGGGAAAAGGGGGGGGGGAGTGGGGAGTATGCGCGCTTTTCAAAACACATGAACTCGGTCGCCTTCAAACGAGCACTGCGATTTGCCGCGTTGAGTCTTCGCCCATTTGGATTAGAAGCTCAGCCTGAGAGACACTGTCTCAGTTAAGCCGCGTGATCCAGACTGATTTAGAAATTCCTGGAGCATAGCCCAGCCCCATTCTTTGGCTGAGATTGAACACGCAAGACAGTAAACACACACACCACACACGCTCGCACGCAAGCACCGCAACGCACGCACGCAGCACACCACGCACACACACACACACACACACAACACATACACCGACATCACACACACCACACACACACACACACACACACACAAGCACCGCAGCACACACACACACCACACACACAACACAAAGGTAGAGGAATCTAAGTGCAAATTCCAAAAGAAAATGACGATCCGATAAAACAAAGTCTTTTGTTTTACAAATGAAAGAGGGGGAAACTCGTGGACGATGTGAGGTCCAGGGTGATTGAGTGGGGCGGTGCTAGTAAACGAACAAAAAAAAAAAAAACCCCAAAAAAAAAAAAAAAAAAAAAAAAAGAGAGAAAAAGCTAGGAAGCCCGCAGCACTGCACTCCCTTACACCCGGTACATTCACCCCGTTCCATACCTCCCCGACAAATGCCCCCACCCAACGGGGAAGTAAGGAGGGGTGGGGTGGGGGTGGAGGTGGTGGGGCACAAGGAGACGGAGAGGCAAGAAGAAGGAAAGGTCAAATGGTTGGTTAGAGGACCCATGGGCCTCACCACACCCCTCCCCTCCCCCGCCTCCTTTCTCCAGGGAGGAACCCACAGAGGTCCTTCACAACAGTCCGGGGCCATGTTCAATCACTGGTGTTAACCAGTGGGCCTTGGGCTCAGGGCATCAGCCCATGGAGTCGGTCTGAAGAGCGGCTACCACCCATCCTGACGTGTTGTGGTTCATATGGACCCGTATCCAAAGTCAAGGTGGCTGGGGAACTGGAAGGAGGCATAGGAAAAGCTATCACCGGCTCTGAATAACACCAACAAACAAAACAAAAGGGAAACAATCTGTCGTGAATCTTCGCCATTATGGGAGCTGGACCCCCCCCCCCGACCCCCCCACGCCCTTAAAACGTCCTCGAGAATACAACTAGAGCAAAATAAACTGTTACTCTAAACCCCCATCGCCACAGACTCTGTTTCCAATTTCGGCTGGACGTGTATATCACCATCTCCCGACTAACACTAGAGCAAAATAACGGTACTCTAACCCCCCACATCGCAGACGATCTGTTCACAGTTTTCGGCTGAGACGTTATCTCACATTTCTCCGTCAGCGGTAGGTTTAAACTAAGGTCCAGTCGCCAGGCCTGATGAACTCTCAACGGTAGCGAAAACCAGCCCGTCGCCTGCTGGTCCTGGTGGTGTTCACTTTGGAAAGATTGCAAAACCAAACGCCATTGAGCTGAATACTCAGCGTAGGAAGGATTCTTTCCTTGAACATGCTCTTGTGCCCTCAGTAGTTTTAAGTAGGGTTTGCAGCATTTTCCAAGGAGTACCAAAGGACATCCAGGGCACTCGCTCTCTCTCTCTTCTCTCTCTACTATCTCTCTCTCTCTCTCTCTCTCTGTCACTCACACTCACTCACTTACCCACAGAAACAACACAGGACACACACCATCTAAACACGCACACCACCTACACACACACACAGCAACGACCAAGCCACGGCAAGCAACGCACGCACGCACGCACGCACGCTCGCACGCTAAACACACACACACACAAACCCACACACATGTAATCTACATTACATGACGGAATGACTGACGAAACAACCAGTACTCGTCATGATTAACATAGTTTGTACTGACAACACACACATACCACACACACACACGCACACACACAACCACACACACACCACCACATATATATATCATATATACTATAGATACCCACCAGACCTACATACAAATGCGAACGCAGTGCGCCCCGGGCTCCAGACACTCTCGCTCTGCTCTGTCTTTGGGGGAAGTGGTGGGATGCATGTAGGATGCATGTCACGAGCAACAACAGCGAAAAGTACAGGACTGACAATAACACTAACGATACTGTAAATCATCCGGATGACATTATGTATTCAAGGGGAGGGGGAGCGGGGAGGGGGGGGATGTGATGGGACTGGGGAGAGTCATTCTCCTTAACAGCCGGCAACCTAAAGCTGGGTTTTCCATGGTGCAGGCCTGGAACAGCGGATAGATATCACGAGAAAGACGAGACAGACAATGAAAGAAAAGTTAGTAGAGAAGGGAACACGTCGCAGGGTCTGCGGCACACTTTCCACCGCTTGACGGTCAGGCTCAATTAATCTGATCGGGGTTGCCCGAACCTCACAACCTGTCAACATACTTTCTTCGCGAACTCCCCCCCCCCCCCCAACACACCTCCCTGCTGAAAACCAGCTGAAGCTAACCCACCCTCCCCCCCCACCCAATCTTCCCTCTACACCCCCAACTGTTCCCCTTGCCCACTTGGGCAAACACACCGTAATAGCGCTGTGCTGTCTGCACTGGTTGAAAAAAGGACGGAAAAGAAGGGCAAGAGGGGGGAATAACAAAGGAAAGAAAGGAAAAAGAACAGTAAACAAAAAATGCACACGAGTAACAACAAAAACAAAAAAAAAGGAGAAGAGGAGAGAAAGAGGGAGAGAGAGAGCGAGAGAGAGAAAAAAGAAAAGAAAACAAAAGAAAAAAAAGAAAACACGAAACATGGAACGAAGAATAGAAAAAAAAAACTATGCTGAAAGAAAAGAAACCACAGGCTTTAAAAAAAGTAGTGAGAAAAGAGGGAGAAAGAAGAGAGGGAGAGAGGGGACGGAGAGCAGAAGAACCAAAGGACAGGTAAGGGGAGAGAGGTAAGGAGAGAGACCTGTGAGACGAGAGGTGGAGGGAGAGAGAGAGAGGAGATCGAGAGAGAGGAGAGAGAGAGAGAGAGAAAAGAGGAAGAGAAGAGAAAGAGAGACAGACCAGAGACAGACAGACCAGAGGAGAAAGAGAGAGTGAGAGAGGAAAAAAGAAGGCTTAAAGAAAGAAAGAAAGAAAATGACGAAAAAAGAGGAAAGTCGAGAGAAGAAGAAAAAGAACAAGAAAAAGGAGATAGTGGAAAAAAAAAAAAAGACAAGAGGGACCTGCGAAGGGAGGAGAGAGAGAGAGAAGAGAGAGGAGGAGAGAGAGAAGAGAGAGGATGAGGAGGAGAGAGAGAGATTTGGACGAGAGGGAAGGGGAAAAGGCAAAGAAACAAATAAAAAAGAAAAGAACAAGGAAAGGAAAAAGGTAGGAGAGAGAAAGGGTGGGTGGAGAGAGAGAGAGAAGAGGCGAGAGAACGAGAAGAGGAGAGAAGAAGAACCAGGGGAAAGAAGGGAAGAAAAAGAAAGAAGATGAAGGAGGAGAAGAAGGAAGAAGGGAGGATAGCAAGAAGATAGAGAGAGGGAGGAGGAGGAGAAAGGAGGATAGAAAGATGACAGAAAGAAGGGAAAGAAAGAACAAGAAGAAGCGGAAGGAAGGAAGGAAAGGAGAAGGAAAAAAGAAAGAAAAAAAATGAAAAAGAGAGTGACAGGAAAGAACACAAGCAATAGGGGTAGATTGGTCAGAGGATACCAAACGAGGTCACACTTCTCCCCTCCCCCTCCTCCATCATCTGTTGGCACCCCTCACTAAAAGCCCCACCCCCAAACCCTCCCCCTCCCGAACCTCCACTTGTCCACTGTTCCTTCCCCACTCACTCTTCTCCCTTCCACACCACGACACACTATTCTCCTCGCAATGTTTGTTTAACTTTGGTCCTCTTTCTTTCGACATCTCTAATCTCCTCCTTCAGACAGCCCCCACGCCCCAACACCACACACAAACACACACACACACACACACACACACACAAACACACCACATCCATCTTGCAGCCACTAAAGGGTAAATTGAAAGCTAGGAGAGCGGGGAAGCATCAGGTAAGGGTACAGCTAGGAGAGAGGGCGAGGAGGTGAGTGAAGTTGGGGGGGATTGAGCAGAGCAAAACGTGGGGTGGGAGCGAGACTTGTGTCGACCACCAGCCTGCCTGTGAAGAAGTGCTGCTGACCATGTGCATGTATGGGTGTGGGTAGTATGTGTGTGTTGTGGAGTGAGTGTGTGTGTTGTGGTCGTAGTGTGTGGATGTACTGTGTGACAGTGTGATGGGATTGGGTGCGTTGTGTGTGTGTGTGGTGGTGTCGTGTGTGGTGTGGGTGTGCGTGCACGCGCGTGCCTGTGTGAGAGTTGGTTGCTAGGTGAGTCGCGTTTGATCACGCAATGATCCATGTTGATACGCAACCCCCTGCTGAAACAGATAAAGTGATTGTGGGTGTGTGGTGACGCACGGGCGACTTGAAGCTGAAAGTGACTAAACATGTCGTGTGTGTGTGTGATGCTGTGTTTTAGCCAAACCACTCCAAACCATTTAATGACGAAACCACCCTTCTGACAACCCCCCAACCCCACCCCGACCCCCCACCCCCCCCCAACCAACACGTGACGACCCTTGAAGCAGAAGTGCGGATCCTAACATATACACCCCCCACCCCCACCCAGATGTACCCCCCCCCCCCCACCCCCACACCCCGTCAACCAGAATTCACCAACAACCCTCCAACCACAACAGTTCACATCCCTCGAATCTTCCGGGCCACTACCATTAAACCTTCCAAAACACCTTACACACCCTATCTCCCTCACCTCACCACTCTACCTTCTCCCATCTCCGTCCGCCCGCTCCCCAGTACCCTCCCCACCCCCACCCCGAAATATCCGTATGTTTAGCGTCTTGCCTCTCCTCTCCTCTGCTAGCTCATTTGGTCCTTTTCATTTTTGTTCCCTCCGTGTGCGAGAGAAACAGACACTCCACGACCCCACCACCCCCCTAATCTACCCGAACTCCTCGCCACAGGATCCTCGTCCCACCCCCTATCAGCTCGTTTGAACCTCTGATCACCCCCCCCCCCCCCCCCCACACCCCCTCCCCCCCCCCCCCCCCCCCAACACCCCCCCCACCCCCACCCCCTCCCGCCCCCCCCCCCCCCCCGCCCCCCCCCCCCCCTCCCCCCCCCCACCCCCCCCCTCCCCACCCCCCCCCCCCCCCCCCCCCACCCCCCCTCACCCCCCCCCACCCCCCCCCCCCCCCCCCCACCCCCCCCCCTCCCCCCCCCCCCACCCCCCCCCCACCCCCCCCCCCCCCCCCCCCCCCCCCCCCCCCCCCCCCCCCCCCCCCCCCCCCCCCCCCCCCCCCCTCCACCCCCCCCCCCCCCCCCCCCCACCCCCCCCCCCCCCCCCACCCCCCCCCCCCCCCCCACCCCCCCCCCCCCCCCCCCCCCACCCCCCCCCCCCCCCCCCCCCCCCCCCCACCCCCCCCCCCCCCCCCCCCCCCCCCCCACCCCCCCCCCCCCCACCACTCCCCCCCCGGACCCCACCCCCCCCCCCCCCCCCCCCCCTACCTCCCCCCCACACCCCACCCCCCCCCCCCCCCTCACCACCCACCCCACCCCCCCCCCCCGCCCCCCCCCCCCCCCCCCCCCCCCCCCCCCCCCCCCCCCCCCCCCCCCCCCCCCCTCCCCACCGCCTTCCCCCCTTCCTCCGTCTAGATCCTGCGTTTTGTGTCTTTTATCTACTACCAACAGCTCACCCAGTCAGCCTTGCGCTGTTAGGGTCTAGTCTTCCTCTACATTACCCAAAGCCACCAGGTCCAAGCTGCCTTTCGATGTTATGGTACGCGGTCTTTCCTCTACATTACATAAACGCCACCCAGTCCGCCTTTTCGGTTTAGGTCGTGGTCAATTAGATTCAATGATTTGTTGATCGATTTATATACATATTGTGGTTTTTTTTTAGCTTTATTCTTATTCAATATATTTATTTGTTTATCTCGTTACTTCTTTCTAGTTTCATTTTTTTTTCTTTGGTGTGACCCGTTCCGTAGCAGGGATCAGGCAAGTCTTCCCACTACCGCCCATACCCGCCCCCCCCCCCCACCCCCCCGCCCGCCCCCCACCCCCCCCCCCCCCCCCCCCCCCCAACCTCATCCAGAGTCCTCATTTCAGTTCTCTTCACCTTTCCAAGTTGGTGTTAGTGGAGCTGCTTATTTTCAACGCCGGTCAAATTTTGAGCCCGTCTTCGCAACCCTTTCCCTTCCACTCTCCCCTCCAGGTCCCCCCGCTCGTCTTTCGTTACTTCCACCCCTTATTACCAGCCCCCCTTTTGCTACCCCCCCCCCCCCCTTAATTACCAGCCCCACACCTATCCCCCCCCCCCCTAGCCACCTCGCCCGCCTCCCCCGTTGGGCACCCTCTACACCTACACACACCCCCCGCCTGTAATTTCATACGAACTGAGACAATCGCTGCAACCCCACTTTTCTACTTGTTTCAAAGACAAGATCAAGATACACACACACATCACTGATTCTAAAAACTCCTATAATTGAGATGATGATGATGATAATGAATACTTATATAGCGCCTATTCTCGCGAGACTCCAAGCTTCTAAGCGCTAAGTACTTCAATCAACACACTCGTTACACAACGGGCTGTGCCTACCTGGGTAGTGCCGACTGAAGAGCTGCCAGCTGGGCGCTCATTCAGTCGTTTCCCGTGTCATCCCAGTCAGCATCGTTCAATATCGATCATTCATTTTCCTTACTTCCTTCATTCTTTCCATTTCTCACTCAGGGTGCATGCGATGTGTAACGTGTCATCCATACCAACGGCCAAATGGCCTTCTCTTCCGAATGTTGGTGATGGGATTTTACGTGTGTGCAAAGATGTTATGCATGCGTTCACACACGGAACCTCGGTTTATAGTCTCATTC
>JADBJO010015139.1:35000-37500 GCA_016801955.1 Conus betulinus
TTCCCTTTCAGTGTTTCCCAGGAAGAGCGAGCGCAGGAAAGGTGGAGAGTGAAAGGGTAAGTTTGTAAACATCAGCACAAAAGTGTTTGAAATAATTGCTTTCAGTTGATATTTACTTGTGTCATCTGATCGAATGTGGAAGAGAGTTCCGTTGGTGTTCCAGAACAGGTCAGTTCTTGGAACCAGACCATGGAGTTGGGGATGGTCCTCAAAGAATTAATCGAGAGCCCCACTTTTAACTTTCAGGTGGGTTTCCCTTTGTGATCTTGTACATTTTAACTCCCTTGTTTCGTTCTGGTCTTTGGCATACGGTAAGTGTTGAATAGTCATAGTCCTCGAGAATAGTGATTTTTTTGGAAGGATTATCTTCAGCGCACGTGTATACAGATTCATCATTAGTTTCAGTATGCCTGCGTCAGAGGGATCCCACAAGATAGACAGATAGTCTATGTGTGACTGAATATGACCATGGAAAGACAGCTTGTGTAAGTTGAGGTCGGGAGAGCATTTGATTCTGGCGAGTTGATACTCCTTTTGGGAAATACGTTTGTACAGGGAAGTGATATGGGGGTTCCAGCTAATGTTGATATCAAGTTATACCCAGTTCCTTAAAATGTGCGAACTGTTCCACAGGTTCGTTTTAAGGTTCACTGGAGGAGTATTATTGTGAGATTTTGCTCTTTTTGTCTAGTTTTGATGAACACAGTTTTTTTGTTTTCAGGGTGAAGTGACATGCCATTAAGTTCAGTCCATTTTACCAGATTATTGACACTCTTTTGTAAAGTCTACAAGGACTGTCATGTCAGAGTGACTGATATAGATTGTATCATACACAAGCATCTCACACACGGGGATTTTACATAAAACGGAAAGGTATTTTGCTTTATGTTGAAAAAAAAAAAAAAAGACATATGATTGAGCATTGGAAGACGCCAAAGTGAAGGGTTTTAAATGTGGATACAGACGTAAACTTGGTTATACGCCGTTGCAAACTTGGTAGATTTGAGTAAAGGAGCTTAGGCTTTTTTGTCGATAAGTCACATTTTTTTTTTTTCGGATTATGGGGAAAAAAAAAGAATTACATCGAAAGCCTTTCTAGAATCAACAAGTAGCACACCATAATATAAGTTTGGCTAATCATCAATGAAACTGTATGACATTAATGTTTCTGCGAAAACCACAGAACCGTGGATGAAGCAACTGGTGTGCACTCGGGTGGTAAAGAGAGCGTGTTTGGTCATTTGTTTTTTCCAAAGGTTTGGAAAGAATGGAAATTATAAAGACTGGACTGTAATTAATAGGATCTGATTTGTCGCCTAACTTGTAGGTAATGATTTTGATAGCGTAACTACAGGGAAATATTTTTGTCAATGCCTAAATTGAAAACACGTGTGAATATGTCTGTAATTACTGGAGCTGATAGATTGAGAATTTTGTTACTAATGGCACCTACTTCATGGCTTCCAATTTGTTTGAGGTGCATGTACTCGTGATGAATTTCGAATGCAATTAGTGATTGGCTGTATAATTTAAACGTGATATTATTATCACGGCAAAACTATTTCAATGTTGAAGATCTTTAGACCTCGAACAATTTATTGTGACAACTTTATAGGGAGTAGCTCAGAAGGTGGTATATAGCTGTACACCAAAACGTCTTTTGATTACAGTTCATTGGATAAAATTTGATTATTAGTGAGCTCATTTATCATTTTACGAATTGGTTTGGTTTTCTTCATTTGCAGATATTGATTTGTGTGGTAATATTTCATTTTCTCCCGGGGCTTTTTGTGAGCTTAGTGTATTTTGACTATTCTTTTACATTCATAGCCATGTTTCTCTTAATAGGTATCAGTGACGATCTGGCTCCTGCGAGTCTCTGGAGAACCACAGTGTAGCTTTTAATGGCACGCGTTTGACGTGAATTTTTGCACATGTTTCTCATCAACAATTTGAGCACTAAATCTGAGTCAGTGATGTTGACGAAGGTGAAGAATTCAGAACTGATCAAAATTAATCTTACAGAAAGTGCTGGTTTTTAAAGTCCGTGAAGCAACAACAGCTTATTTTGTGTTCAGATTTGGGGGTTTGAACTTTCTTTATCTGACCATTTGAGAAGACTGGGTAGTGATCAATGCAGGAGAGAGGGAGAGAGAGAGAGAGAGAGGAGGGGGGGCAGGCAGACAGGCAGGCAAGCAAACAGAGAGAGAGAAAGAGAGAGAGAGAGAGAGAGAGAGAGAGAGAGAGAGAGAGAGAGAGAGAGAGAGAGAGAGAGTTATAAAACTTGCTTTCTTCCTGTCCCGCTTTTTCTGCCCTCCATCCGCCATACAATCTGTCCCGCATAAGTACAAGATGAGTTAAACAGAAAGAAAAACTGTTAGCCAGTACATGGAACACATATAGGGAGTGACAAGAAGAAGAAGAAGAAGAAGGAGAAGAAAAAGAAGAAAAAGAAGAGGAGAAGAGAGGTGGGCGGTGTAAAGTAGCCCGTCAATCCATG
>JADBJO010015140.1:0-12500 GCA_016801955.1 Conus betulinus
TGCGATGTCTGATAGCAGTATGATGAGGGTGTCGACCACAGCATATGGCGAGGGTGTCTGACATCATTATGGTGAGGATGTCTGATTCGCGTTGTATGAGGATGTCCTGACGGCAGTGTGATGAGGAATGTCCTGACCGCAGTATGACAGTATCTGACAGCAGCCGTGGCGAGGGTGGCTGACAGAAACCAATGCGGTCTGACATCAGTTATGGTGAAGATATCTGACCGTCAGTACTGGGAAGATATCTGACAGCAGTTATGGTGAGGGTGTCTGACAGCATTATGGTGAGGTGGCCCTGACAGTAGTATGATAGTGGCTTAACAGCAGTAATGGTGAGTGTGGTCTGACAGTAGCCTGATAGTTTCTGACGCATCATATGTGAGGTGAGGTGAGGGGTTGTGACAGCCATATGGTATGACACTATGATCTGACACAGCAGTAGATGATATATGTCGACAGCGGAACAGTCTGACACTGCGCAGTGTCTGACAGATGGACGAGGGTATCTGACAGCAGCAGTATGTTGATGGTGGATTCTGACAGTGTATGTGAGGGTGTCGGCATGGTGAGTATGACACAGCTGTGTGTCTGACAGCTGGTGACGTGGATCTAGTATGCGTGCCGAGGCTATTTGTCAATAGTCTGTGTTACTATGTGTCTTAATGAAGCTTGTTGCCTTGCTCCTTGTGAGGGAGCAGTGGGCCCCTCACAGCTGTGTGGCCCCCACACAGGCATGCATGCAGCTGGATCAGCAGTATCCTTGGTGGGCCCCTTGCCCAGCCAGCTGAGCAGCTGGCCGCACTGGCGTCATCAGGAGACACCTGTCTGGGAGATCACGCCAACGCCAAAGGCAGCACCTGAGTTGGCTTTCAGTTCTTATTTTTTTTCTTTTTGTTTTTGTATATATACGTCCAGCTGTGTTCTTAAGAGAATGAGGAATTTGTGTGTATGGGGGTTAGATACATCAGCTGTGTTCTCGCGAGAAAGGAATTTGTTGAATTTGTGTGTGTTTGAGGGGTTGGGTGTGGGGGGGGGGGGTGTTGTGGGTGTTTGTGTGTGTGTGTGTGTGGGTGTGTGTGTGTGTGCATGCATGTGTGTGTGTTTGACGTGGTTGTTTTGTGTGTATCATGTGTGTGTGTGTGTTGGCAAGATTTGTTGTGTGTGTTGTGTTGTCATGTTGTTTGTGTGTGTCTTTATGTGGTTGGCTGGGAGGGGGGGGGGGCACGGGTAGGGGTTTGGCAGTGTTGTGTGTTGTAAGGACAGTTCAACAAAAAGGTGTGCGTTGTGTTGGCCTATCTGAGCCAGCAGCACGGGCAGCTCCTGGGTTGGCAGTGTCTCTGTGGGGATCCACTGTATGCCTTATGAGATGATGCCTGGCTTTCAGTTCCCTTTTTTGTTTTGTTTTTTGTTATTAACACATGCAGCTATTTTCTTGTCAGAAGAGGTGTGTGTTTGTGTGCGTGTGTGTGTCATGCATTGCGTGTGTGTGTTGCATGTGGGGATATTTATTAAGATAGTTTACAAAGGATGTGTGGTTTGTAAGCTGCAAAAAAACAGGCATAGAGTGTGCTTTTCCAACACCACAGTTCAAAACGAACCTCAGTGGGTGGAGCGTAACGTAACACTTATTTGCTACATTACACAAACAGACCAGCGAATGTTTTACCTGATTTTCTTCCAATCTATTATGAAGAAGTCGTGTTAGGCCAGAAGCTGATTTGTGTTTTTTGTATTGTGCATCAACTGAGCGATACCTTGCTCCCTGTGTTTGCTGCATGTGTAGTGTGACTGGTTTTCAGACAGGCTGCTGTCTATGTCAGTCTTCAGTGTGTGTAAGAGGCAGGGTGAACTAAATGTGCAGCATTGTTTTTTGTTCTGTAGTGAGGCATTGTGTGTTTGGTAGTCATGTAATTATGAAAAGAATTTTTCAACGTAGATCAAGTGCTTTAGGGTCTGAACATAGTCTGAAAGTCCATCTTTCTTTTTTTTTTTTTTTTTTTTTTTTTTTTTTCCTTTTTTTTTTTTCAAACATTTGGAACAATGATATACAGTTTTCAGGTTTCATGTTTTCACTGTTCTTACTGTGTTATGAAAACATGCTCATTGATTTGAACATAACATCTGACATGAACATCACATCAAATTTTTTTTTTTTCTTTGTGTTGGTCTTTTGGTTTGCTGTTTAAATGCACATGTCATTGACATATACATGCACATGCAAACACACACACACACACACACACACACACACACACACACACACACCACACACACACACACACACATGAGTGCAGTCAATTTAATTTTTTAAAAATTCAATAATACTTTATTAATCCGCAGAAAGTTCTTTTATGACGTCACAAGTTCATTATAAACACTACATGATGTTAAACTTATATATTTTAAACAAATCATAAACTTAGAACAAATCATATATTGAAACAAGTCCAATGAAATTTCCACCAAGCTATTTCACTTTTCCATACAAATCCCAAACAATGTGAACATATGAAAAAAAAACTGTGCACAACACACACGCACCACACATACACGCACACACCATAAATGCCACATCAATTACACAATTGATCCACCTAAGTAAAAGCATGAATTTCACTTAAAAGTGATCACTCTGACAAGACCGAATTTGCAATCACAGTACATTGCACACATTAATAAGACTGTGGTGATGACACCAGTGAGACTCCAAACTCTACGGGAGTCATGGACAGTCAGTGGATTTGTATGTAGGGCAGCAGAGTCACTGCATGTTGTGGTGGTGACACCACATGAGACTCCAAACTCTACGGGAGTCATGGACAGTCAGTGGATTTGTATGTAGGGCAGCAGTGCTGATGCCTGTCATATTGATGACACTGGCGGTGCTCCATATACTATAGGAGTCATGGCAGGTCACAGGATCTATATGTAGGGCAGCAGTATCACTGCCTGTTGTGGGCGGCAGACTCCACACAGTAAGGGTGATGTTGTAGGTGACAGGATCTGATCTGTTCTGTAGGGCAGCAGTATCACTGCAAGACTCCACACAGTAAGGGAGATTGTGGTAGGTGACGGATCTTATCTGTCTGTAGGCAGCAGTATCACTGCAAGAGTCCACACAGTAAGTGAGCTGTGGTATGGTGACAGGATCTGATCTGTCTGTAGGCGCAGCAGCATCACTGCAAGACTCCACACAGTAAGGGAGCTGTGTAGGTGACAGGATCTGATCTGTCTGTAGGGCAGCAGTATCACTGCAAAGACTCCCACACAGTAAGGGAGCTGTGGTAGGGTGACAGGATCTGATCTGTCTGTAGGGCAGCAGCATCACTGCAAAGACTCCACACAGTAAGGGAGCTGTGGTAGTGACAGGATCTGATCTGTCCGTAGGGCAGCAGCATCACTGCAAGACTCCACACAGTAAGGGAGCTGTGGTAGGTGACAGGATCTGATCTGTTTGTAGGGCAGCAGTGTTACTGCCTGTCGCACTGATAACATCATTATCTTCCACATTGGATGGGATGCCATTTCCTGACTGGAAAGATAATCTTCAACCTTACTGAAACCCCCACAGCCACTCATCTTCCCTCCTCCAACACCCCCCCCCCCCTCCCCCCTCCTCTCCCTACTCATCTTCACTGAACGAGGACACTGGCTAGCCACTCTTGCTTCACACCCATTGACACTTCCTGCAATTTATAATGTCAAAACCATCGACATAATGGTGGTGGGATATGGTATGGAAGACCTCACCAGTAACCTTATGTCACCACCACCTGATCATCTCCTAACCTTCACCTCTCCGTCCTCCACCCTCCTCAGCCTTTCAGTTTTTAATGTCAGAACCATATGCAGCACATCCTATGAAAGAAGAAGAGAAGGTTGAGTTCAGAGGGAATGTGGGTGAAAGTGGGGTGACAGTAGTGCAGTCTTTGAGAGCAAGACAATGATGGGGTTGCCTACATTTTTTATGTACATACACATTCACACCACACGCACATGCACACACCTGTTCCATCCACCCACATGCACACATGTAAACACACTTGCATGCGCGCACGCTTGCACACGCAACAACACCACCACAAACCACACAGAGCCTTTTCCAAGATACTGAACTCGTACAAGAAAAACATCACATCACAAAGGTCATACCATTAAACCACACACACACCACCACACACACACAACACACACTACTACTAACACACACACACACCCACACACCTATACTGAGAAAGACCCAAACAAAACACAAGTGATCATGACATGGTAGCATAACTGTTGTCATCCTAAAACATATAAGATTAGGCTGTGCTGAGAAAGCCAGGCAATCCTTCAAGTTTTCAATCCCTCGTGAATTTTAAAAAAAAAAAAAAGGAAAATGAAAAGACAGGAGAATGGCCCACAAAGGTTGGATTACAGAAGACAAACAGTAAAGAAAGACAAAAATAGATTGGGTTGAAAGCAAAATAGCGGAGTCAAAGAGAGAGACAGAACATTGGAAGTTACTTGCACAGAACTTTTCATTAGGCAGGAGAGAGAGAGCGACTGGTTCTGAAGTAGCCTCTGAGGACAGAAGTCCTGTCAAAAATGTGTGATATGAAATAAGACGTTTGGTTAGCGTCTGTAGACCTGTAAATGGTGTCATCATATCTTCCACATTGAGATGTGGTTTTGACACATCACATAACCCAAACATATTTTCCATTGTTCTAGTGTTTCATTTGTGTGTGTGTGTGTACAGCAGATGTGTGTGTAAATGACCATTCTGTGAAGTCGTCCACAATGTCCTACAGGTGGATAAACAGTATTTCCCTTTGTTCTCCCCTTTTTTTGTTATTGCATTCAAAGATCAGCAGTAGTTTCTTGTTCTCTGTTCCATTGGTTTACATCTAGGTCGAACTTTATAATCTGTGTAGATGTATGTTGTGTTACTGTTAATTTGATACATTTCTGTGGCCAATTTTTATACAGTTAATTTGGTAGTTTTCTTTTGTACGGTCAACACCATCTGCCCTCCAGTTGCAAGTTTTTATGTTTGCAAGAGACAGATTTAGTCATGTGTTATGAAAGAATGAGTGTGAGACTGAGAGAGAGAGAGAGTGTGTGTGTGTGTGTGTGTGTGTGTGTGTGTGTGCGGGTGCGCGTGAGTGCATACATGAGTGTGTGTGTGTTCTTGTATTAGTGACTCGTTTGTGTTGGAGAGGAGACTTGAAATAGTCAATCATGAATGACCAAATAAAAAGAATATGTGTGGAGGCTGAACTGCTTTGGACAGAAAAGACGGTTTGAAAGAGAATGTGAATGTGACCAGGATAGTGGAAAACCATGTGGGACAGTAAAATAAATCATGCTGTCTTTTTCATACAGACAGTACACACTATCAACATTTGACATAAAAGAGTAGAAAACTTGCTGTACTCAAAGTATATATATATATATAGCATATATATTATATAATATATATATATATATATATATATCAGTCAAATAACAATTTATTGCATTCAGACCATAGTTTATTGTGGTCATATATTCATTGCATTCAGACCAATATCCATTGCATTCAGACCATCGTTTATTGCACTCAGATAAACTGTACTGCACTCAAATGTGGTTCACTGCAGTCACAACGTTGTGTATTTCCAACCACAGTGTCTTGCATTATCATCATAATTTGCTGCAGTCTAATCACAATTCATTGCAGTCAGACGGTTGATTCACGACATATCTTTAATTGCTGCCTGACCATGGCATAGTGCAGTCTGACCATAGTGTAGTGCAGTCTGACCATAATGTAATGCAGTCTGACCTTAGTGTAAGTGCAGTCTTCAATAGCAGTGGAGCAGTCTGGCCATAGCGACAGTTTAGTCTGACCATAGTGTAGTGCTGTCTGACCATAGTGTAGTGTAGTCTGACTGCAGTGTAGTGCAGTCTGACCATAGTGTCGTGCTGTCTGACCATAGTGTAGTGACCATAGTCTGACCATAGTGTAGTGCTGTTTGACCATAGTGAAGTGCAGTCTGACCATAGTGTAGTGTAGTCTGACCAAAGTGTAGTGTAGTGTAGTCTGACCAAAGTGTAGTGCAGTCTGACCATCGTGAAGTGCAGTCTGTCTGACCATAGTGCTGTTTAGTCTGACCATAGTGTAGTGTAGTCTGACCATAGTGTAGCGCTGTTTGACCATAGTGTAGTGTAGTCTGACCATAGTGTAGTGCAGTCGGACCAAAGTGTAGTGTAGTGTAGTCTGACCAAAGTGTAGTGCAGTCTGACCATCGTGAAGTGCAGTCTAGTGCTGTCTGTCTGACCATAGTGTAGTGCTGTCTGACCATAGTGAAGTGCTGTCTGACCATAGTGTAGTGCTGTCTGACCATAGTGTAGTGTAGTATAGTCTGACCAAAGTGTAGTGCCGTCTGACCATAGTGTAGTGCTGTTTGACCATAGTGAAGTGCAGTCTGACCATAGTGAAGTGCAATCTGACCATAGTGAAATGCAGTCTGCTAGTCTGTGCAATCTGACCATAGTGAAGTGCTGTTTGACCATAGTGTATTGCAGTCTGACCATAGTGAAGTGCAATCTGACCATAGTGAAATGCTGTCTGACCATAGTGAAGTGCAATCTGACCATAGTGAAGTGCTGTTTGACCATAGTGAAGTGCAGTCTGACCATAGTGAAGTGCAATCTGACCATAGTGAAATGCAGTCTGACCATTATGTAATACAGTCTGACCATAGTGTAGTGTAGTCTGTCCATATCATCAGGACAGCTCAGGGGGACTATCATTGAATGAACGTAGCTCATGTCAGTCATCAGTAAAGATGGTTCACAGGGGACGGGACATATTTCATGGTGAAGTGTTCAGTACGGACAGTTCACACAGACTGTTGAGAAATGGATGTAGTTCATGTCAGTCTCTGGTAGAAACTGTACACAGGGACTGGCGTTTGGTTGATGTAGGTCATGACAAAGTCTTCAATAAGGACAGTTCCGTTGGGACTGTTGTTGGATGGGCGTAGTTAATGTCGGTGTTCAGCAGGGACAGTTCCCAGAGACTGTTGTTGGAGGGACGTAATCTTTGAGGTAATTCACACGGACTTTTCTCTTTCTTTCTGCGTACGCAGGCTGATACTCCTGCGGACACTGCCTGTACAGACAGGCAGTGGAGTTTTGCGTGTATGACGGTTTTTCATCCTGCCATTAAGGCAGCCATACTCCATCTTCGGGGAAGGTGCATGCTATGTGTAACATGTCGTCCATACCAATGGCCAAACTGGCCTTCTCTTCCGGAAGTTGGTGATGGGATTTTACATGTATGCAGATGTGTGCATGCGTTCACACACACACGGAACCTCGGTTTATAGTATCATTTGAAGGACTGTATGGGGAATGGAGTCAGAACCAATCTTAACTCCGAGGAGAAAATCCCCCTGTATCGAAATTCGAACCCGCAACCCCAGGATCACGAGTCCGGCGCTCTACCAACTGAGCTATTCCGGCCCGTATTTACATGGACAATATTAGATGGATGTCATTGTGACGCAGTCTTCATTTGGGAACTGTCGCTGAATGAACGTAGTTTGTCCATCTTCAGTAGGGACAGTTCAGAGGGACTGTTTTACTGGATGGACGTAGTTCATGTCAGTCCTGGCCAGAAACACTTCACAGGGATTGCCGTTAAGGGGGTAGTTCATAACAGTCTTCAGTTGGGACAGTGCACAGGAACTGCCATTGGACAGAACGTTTTGCTCACTAGGCACAGTTGTCGCTGTTGTTGTCGTACCCTGGCTAAAAGACTCCAGGGATCATCCGAACAACCAAAGTACTTGAACACCATGGTACAAATGCATCAGCTGGGGATGAAAACATTACGTGTGTGACCGTTTTTGATTACCCCACCACGTGGGCAGCCACACGCCGACTTCGAGGGATTTTGGAGACTGAGAATGTTAAGCTAGTAGCTTGTCACAAATGAAGATAATCCCCGCATAACTATGAGAGCATAACAGCATTTTGATGTAGCCTTGGTGTTCCAGCCCTATGTCAAATTGGTCTGACACAGCCTTAAGCCAAGGCGTGCTAGGCACAGTTCACAGGGGCCGATGTTGAATGGACGTGTTTTATGTCAAGTTTTCAGTTGGGACAGCTCATAAGGACTGCCATGGGATGGACGTCGTGTATGTCAGTCTCCAGTAGAGACATTTTCGCCGTGACTGTTGTTGAATGAACGAAGTTTAAGTCAGTTTTCACTAGGGACTGTTCACAGTGACTGTTGCTGAATTGATGTATTTCATGTCAAGTTTTCAGTTGGGACAGTTCACAGATATATCACTGGATGGACATGGTTTGTGTTGGTCTTTAGTAGGGACAGTTCATAAGGACCGTTGCTGGTTGGACATGGTTTGTGTCAGTCTTTAGTAGGACAGTTCATAAGGACTGTCGCTGGAGAGACATGGTTTGTGTCAGTCTTTAGCAGGACAGTTCATAAGGACTGTCTTGGATGGACATGGTTTGTGTCAGTCTTTAGCAGGACAGTTCATAAGGACTGTCGCTGGAGAGACATGGTTTGTGTCGGTCTTTAGCAGGACAGTTCATAAGGACTGTCGCTGGAGAGACATGGTTTGTGTCGGTCTTTAGTAGGACAGTTCATAATGACTCACTGGTTGGACATGGTTTGTGTCGGTCTTTAGTAGGACATTTCATTAGGCCCATCGTTGGATGGAATTTTCTTTAGGAACAGGTCACAGCGACTGCTGTTGAATGGACGTGTATTTTGTGTCAATCTTCAGTGGGGCAGTTCACAGGGGCTGTCCGTGGATGGATGGGCATGGTGGGTGGTGTCTCTCCAAAGTGGGACGCTGACTCGTCCTAATTCACAACTAAGTATTTACTGCAGTCTGTAGGATGCCAAGTACATGTTTTTCCTCTGGACGTTGAGAACAAGCACCACATAAGTACCAGTAGTAGGGCTGTGTCTCTTTCCAGCTGTTCCACCAGAATCTTCATCTATGTCTCTTCGACAATTTTAACGGCAATCCCTCCCTCCCACCCACCCCCCCCCTCCCTCAGCATAATACCTACTCCACTTTTGATCCTAATTTCTAGACATGAAAGTTGACTGAAAAGGTACAAAGTAGAAAGAAACTCACGGAGAGTGTGGCAGCAGAGAGTCCTCAGAAGAGAAGCCCCCTTCAAGCAAGTGTTTCGGCCCTTATCTCCTGACACTCTAGGGGGATTGGGCACACCCGGTTCATGACTCCGGATGTCCCTCTGCTGCCCCTTTTTTCCCATCTTGGGACGAGCCACGGCTGGGATTCGAACCCGTGCCGCTCTGGACATGCTCATTTCCACTTAATGACTCGCGCACTAACCACTGAGCCACTGGGACACCTGATATTTGTAGGAAAGTTAAGCCTTATGAAGTTCACTTTTGTTCCTCCTTGACCATATCCAGCTTGAACATCTCTCTGCTGCTTCTGCCATTGCTTTCAGGGCTCTGTTTTTTTTTTTTCCCTCCCTGCAACTGAGAGCTGTTTCATGAGGCTACGAACAAGGTACTCTGTTCAAAATGCAGAACTCCAATGATTCCCATTGCTGCCAGGGGATTTGAAATTCATACTTTAGGTTATTCTTTTCACACATATTCTCTTCCGCCCCCAGCTTTTGTGTGAAAATAATTGTATGACTGAGAATATTTAGTTTTAAGGACCTTATCTGTAGTATTAGACTTGGACCTGAAGTACCCATAGCTCACGTTACATTTCAGGTCTTGGAGTTTACCTATGACCTTATCTTCGCATCAGGTGGCATTAATAACAGGTCTATAGTCCCATTTCTTTCATTCAATCTGTCTGCTTTGAATTAGCTAGTACGTATCTTTGGGGGCATTTGAGAGAAAAAATGGGGAATGAACATCAAACATGATCAAATTATCAGAATAATCTAATCGTATCTCTCTGTCAACAGTCAATTCCTTTTTCAAAACCTTGGTACTTCAACACTTTCTTGGTTTCCATACAGTACTATCGCAGAATATTGTCTTTGCATCAAAACAAAAATCGAACAATCGATTTCCAGTTGCTAAGTTTTGTGACACATGATAAGGTAATGTTGCTTACAGCCCAGCCGACCGCAAAGGCCATATCGGGGCTGTGTGACACATGGGTGGACGGTGTAACTTCAAGATAAAGCGTAAGAAAGAAAATGTAGGTTCAGTTGCCATGGCCGTGTAAATAAAGATGGTGTTCACTTTCACTTTCTTACCACAGTTTAGCAGAACATCCTCTTTCTTCAAGGCTGGCTGTCATAGTCTGCGGCCACTCATTCACTGACTGACGTGCCTATCTTCCAGGCAAAGCAGTTGCTGGGAAAATGCTTGTCATCATACATGGTCAGTGAGATGTCATACAAGTGCAGGTTTCATGCTGTCACATAAACTGTCGTAAACTTTCCCTCTACTACCTTTCAACATCCTTTCCATGCATACGCTGACACACACTCATACAAGCACGCATATGCGCAAACGCATGCGTGCATGCATGCACACACACACACGCTTGCACACACACACACAATGTTATATGCCATGCCTGTTAGACACCATACAAGTGGATGTTCTGCCTATTACCCTTACAACGCCCCTTTTTCCTGCACACACACACACACACACACACACACCCCACCCTCCTCACACACACACACACACACACACACGCGCACGCACACACACACACACACACACACACACACACACACACACACACACATCACGATTCCTCCAGAAACATCACTTTGGACTCTATCTTGCGCAAGTTTGACAACAAGCCAGACCGTTACTCAAGCCCTGTCTCTGCCCGTTAATTCAGAATCCAGTGCTGACCCTGGTTTCTAGACATAGAGATGGGCATAACAAATTGTTTTGTTTAGAACACAGAACTCGGTTGTTAACATAGCTGCCAGTGAAGGATTTTATGTTTATGGTTTAACGCTGTCTTTTTCATACTAATTCTGCTCCTCTACTGCTTCCCTGAAAAAAAAAAAAAAAAAAAATATATATATATATATAGTGTAGGCCTAATCGAGAATACGTAGCGTTTTGGCCTAATCTGTAGATCTGGACTTGAACCTACACTACCCTCATGACACTTGGCATTTCAGACCTTGGAGGTCACTCGCGACTCCATCTTTGCACCTGTTGACGTTCATGGCACAGTCTCAATCCTTTCATATCAAGATGCCTGCACGGAAGTGCCTAGCATGTGTCTCGGTGGGCATATGAAAGGAGAGAAGATACATCAACCCTCAGACACAATGAAAATTCACAGAACAATCAGATGCAGGTGGAAGACCTTTGCACAAAAGATGATATTTTGATATACGCTGACGGTTCTGTCACCAAACGTAAATCAGGCTGGGGATACATAGTAAAGCAAAATGGCCGAAGTATCCAGGAAGACAATGGTGCGCACAGTTTAACAGCTTCAAGTGTAACAATGGAAGTAGAATGTCGCATTGCCGCTCTTGCACACACGCATTCATGACAGTATTTACTCCATACGCATACGTAATCCCTCCAGTCAACCAAAAGGCGCACTACAGAATGTTTTTCTTCTCCCCCTCTGCTCTGGGGAAAACACTTTACTAAATTAATTGAACAATTCCGACAATGTTCATCACACTCCAGTAGTTATCAAACAAATTCTATACATGTTTCTCTCTCTCTCTCTCTCTCTCTCTCTCTCTCTCTCTCTCTCTCTCTCTCTCACACACACTGAGAGATAAATCAAGTTACGGATTGATATGAATAAAGTCTTGCTAGATTCCTCCTTGCCGGAGAAAGAATACACACATCCTCCGAGAATCCTTGCCGGAGAAAGAATACACACATCCTCCGAGAATATAAGTCATGGCCTTTTACACAACATTGGCCCAAGATCCAGACCAGGAGAATAAACAATTCATACCATCATGATGGCCTGTCCGCATCAGAAAAAGCACTCGCCCCATACCGTCATGATGCCCTGCCCTGCCCGGGGTCTTCAATTGCTGGGGCTGAACTATCTGTGTGTTCCCCACACCATGGCCATCGTTTAAACACCCGTCTCAGCACTTAGGAAAACGATGCCGTCGCAGCATCAGAGGAGGAATAGCTGACGGGGTGAAGAAGGGTGAAGGGTGAAGCGCTGGTAATGACTGGTCAGCGGTAAGGACCCCTTGACCAACGTCCTGACGGGCTCGAGTCTCTAGGCCATCTCCTGGGCTAAAACTAATTCTTTCCTCCCTCCCTCCTCCTAGTGAGTGCAAACTCAATGTTCAAAACACATGACCAGCACCTTACCAGCCCTTACTAAACTATCTCTCAATGGTACTTTCACCCAAAGAGCAACCCTTGTCTATTTTACTGAGTGATCCTCACAATTATTGGGGACACCCGCTACACTAGTCAAGCCACATGAATATTCTTCCTTTTTAGTTGTGACATGGGGGAAATGATTCATATC
>JADBJO010015140.1:15000-44890 GCA_016801955.1 Conus betulinus
ACTTTCTTCACCACGTCTTGCCAGTGTCTTCCTTTTCGAAGGGAGGCAACTCACGAACTGACCTGCTACCTTCAAGGCTGTTCAAAACAGATGTTGGATGACGCTTAACACCTTGTTTTCCCTTACGAGTTGACACATGAAATCCTGGTGTCCGTGACTGCTTTATCCAGACCCCTGTGACAGAACGAACATGGATGTGGGTGTGTTTGGAAACGCTGGGAATGAAGTGATGCTGCAGGGAGAGTGCAGAAAACCAGACAGAAGAAAAAAGAATGTTGGTGACAGGCAGCCACATTGTGTCTTCAGAGGGCTTCTAGCTCCTCCTCACGAGAAAAAGAACCGGTGTGCCAGCAACAGTTCCAAGCATTCATCTTTAAAACACTGTGTGTGGTGATTTTTAATCAACAGCACAGACAGACAGACAGACATCTCGACAGTCTTTCGGGAACAAAATGTTCTCATATGCATAAACGGCTGCTGCTGTAATTAATTATAAAATACACTTCCGCCTAAATGGCCGTAGACATTAAAGCTGCCAAGCAAGCCAAATTCATTATTTATTTAATTAGAAGTAAAACCTTTCCTGAAAGCATTGGACATTTACGTTGTCCATTGATTCAAAAGCAGGAAGTCAGATGTGAGGGAATGAAGGGACTGAACAAGGAAGGCAAACTCTCTCTTCCATGTTGAAACAATTGCCTGCAGATAACTCATAAATGCCGTTTGCAGACCGATTCGCCGACTACATATGAAGACAAAAGTTTCATCTCATTACATTTCTGTGGAGTGGTCTTTATCAGCCACTCGTCCTACCATTCCTGTAGCCCATCAGAGTCCACGCAGAGTCCCCGCTACCTGCTGCTGTGTCAGTTCTGATGAAGAGTTTTAGTGCCGTCGGCAGACAGTTTCGCATTGCTTTTTACATTGTCTAGTAGGTCATTGATGAAGATGGCAAAAACAGTTTATACCTTGGGCACTCCTCTGGGGAATGCTGCTGGTAAACTTTGTCTCTTCTGAACACATTCCGTTGACAACAACCGACCGCTTCCGTTCTGACGGGAATGCCTTGATCCACCAATGGATGTTTCCTTTGATGTTTTTATTGACGTACCCTGGCTAAAATACTCCAGGGATCATCCAAACAGCCGAAGTACTTGAACACTATGGTAAAAATGCATCAGCTGGGGGATGAGAACATTACGTGTGTGACCGTTTTTGATTACCCCGCCACATGGGCAGTCACACTCCGACTTCGGGGAATTTCGGAAACTGATAATGTTATGCTAGGAGCTTGTCACAAATGAAGATAATCCCCGCATAACTATGCTGAGCATAACAACATTTTGATGTAGCCTGGTGTTCCAGCCTATGTCAGTTGGTCTGACACAGCCTTAAGCCAAGGCGAGAATGTTTCCTTTGATGCCTAGTGCTGCTCTATCCGCCAGGAGTCGGTGGTGGAGCATTGGATCTAAAGCCGTTTAAAATCCATGTAGATGATGTCTACCTTCCCTCTTGGTTCTATGATGTTTGTTCAAGTATTCGTTACCTCCAATGGGTGGGTGATGCGTGATCAGCCTGGCACAAAGCCTTGTTGATTCTCGCTGGTCCAATGATTTTGTTAAGGGCGTGACGTCATTTACTTGCTTTCTGCTCGAAGTGACCTCAAGGCATTTCCCTACTTCATCGCGCTCTCCACTGGTTGCGTATTTCTCTCCACTGGTTGCGTATTTCTCTCCACTGGTTGCATATTCTTGCCGAGCAGACTACAAGCTTTGATCTACTGTGTCAGTGGCTCTGTCGAGTGTATCATTCTGAGCTCATCCAAATTTATACTCTGTCTCACCAGTTCCGCTCTTCTTCTGATACTCGACTTCTCAGGATATCTCAAGACATTGCCAAGCCTTAAAGACTTTCATTCTCAGCTTCAACGACATCAAACAGGCGAGAAAAAAAAAGATTTCCCGACACTCTGACTCCCTTGCCTCTTTTAATTCTGGCCTTTGAACTCTTCTCTCGGCAACAGGCCTGATTGAGGCATGTCCATCTGAACAGATTCTGTATTGTATTACGTGTGTTGTATACATTAGTTATTTTTTGTAAAGCACCTGCAGCAGTTTTCTTGATGTAATGTGCTTTATGACTATTAATTAATCAATTTTGTTCTTCAACTCATCGGCATTACAAGTTTTCCCATGATCTTACACACTATGTCGGTCAGACTCACTGGTCTGTAGGTATTTGCAAGCATTTTGCCTCTTTTCTTAACACCAGCCTGTGCAACCAGGGCCATTCTCTACTCCTCTGCTCGACTGTCCAGTCTTTAAAGGTACTCTGAGTAAACAGGTTGTTGATCTTACTAGCTCATCTGCCGGTCTGGACAGGATTACTCGTGGGAGTCCATTTGGAGCCGGGGTCTTGTCTACTTTAGGATTTCCCAGTTCTTTCCAGTCGCATCCCCTCCGTCTCTTTTGATGGCGAAATCATCCCACAGCGCTTTATTGTTTAGGGTTTAGCAGTTTTGTAATCCCCCCTCCTCCTCAATAGTAAACAAGCTCTGGAAAAAAAAAAAAATTGTTTTGCAGATCTGCTCCCATATACTCTCTCCACCCCCACCCCCCTACTCCACCCCACCCCACCTTCTCTGATTCTGTCTGTCTGCCATCACCTATCTTAGGATCAGCCGCTCCACTTCTTGATCGAGTTTTCGACCTGGCATATTGCCAGAAAGTTTTCGGGGTTGTTTTTGCGTCAGCTGTTTTCCTCTTTTCCAGTTCTCTCCATAACTTTCTGCATGCTTTCCTAATTCTATTTATTTCTGTTTGGTGTTATAACAAGTCTACCATCTCGCGTTTCACTTGAAAACGTCTTCTTAAGTTCTGTAACAGCTTCCTCCTCATGCCAAAAGTGAGAGTGGGGTCGCCGTCTCGTTATGTCGCCATATCGTTCTGTCGCCGTCCAGCTGTATCACTGGATTCCACATCCATTTTGCGCTCACTTTGACGAGATAAGTGATAGTTCTCATTGTCTTGAATGTTATTTGTCTTGCCCGAAGCAGACCAAAGAGGTTAGAACGCGTCGTGTTTTGTTGTGTAATTTGTTTGTCTCTTTCCTTCGGCGACACAGTAATTTTTCTTTTAAGTTCGATTCAGTTTCCGCCTGCAGTCACTTCATTTTGAAAGTAAATCATATGATGCATATCACTGATGAAAGAGACAGAAGTTGTGTTGTCCCCAAGACATTAGCTTGAGGAACTTCACATGTCATTTTTTTTTATGTAACTGGATTTAACTTACTGGTTTTTGTTACATGAAATACTCTCTATCCAGTCAAGCAAGTTGCCCTTTATCTTTCAGTCCGTGAACAAGTCTGTCGTGCGGGACTTTATCCAAAGCCTTCTGGTAGTCCAGGTATTGAAACTTTCTTTTTTTTTTTTTTTCCTTTCTTTCTTTCTGCGTACGCGGGCTGATACTCCTGCGGACACTCCCTGCGTAGACAGGCAAGTATTAATCCCATCTACCCAACAAAGGGAGTGGAGTTTTGTGTCTATGACCGTTTTTTAAAAAAAAAATTATTTATTTTATATTTTTTTTATCCCACCATGAAGGCAGCCGTACTCCATACTTCGGGGAAAAGGTACTGAAACAATGTCTTCTAGTTTGTTGTCATTTGACTGTCATCCAGCCTCTCAGAGAGTTATTTGAATGGGAGCGGAAACTGTTCCCTTTCCCTCTTTCCTTACCCGGGCGTGTACACACACTCTCTCTCTCTCTCTCTCTCTCTCTCTCTCTCACACACACACACACAGACACACACACAACACACGCACGCACACGCACACGCATACATACACACACACACGCGCGCGCGCGCGCGCGCGCGTGCGCCCCCACACTCGTACACACACACACACACACACACACACACACACACTTTCAAGGGGAAGTAACACCGATTAACCTCATAACAACCGGAACAGCGGTGAGTTGGGTGGGCTTCAAGTTGAAATCACCAGCAGGCAGCGTCTGTGATCTGTCACAGTGACAGTGTGTACCTTACAGGATTCTTCAGCCTCAAGTTGGCCACCAGAACGAAACGATGTGTAAGTGATAGTATTTTTTTTTCTGTTATACATAATGTTGATTTAAGCCCAGTAACTGTATCGAATTCAATTTGATCTGTTGTGTTGTCTACAGTCTCATGACTAAAAATAAAACGAGTCGGTCGGGGGCGCGCGCTAATTTTCTGCAGCTGTGACCGACTGATGTCGATCATTTATGTCATGGACACTTTTCAAGAATATCGGGGCAAAACAGGCAATTTTTGTTAAATTTACTAATGGAATCTGGAAAAAAAAACAACGCAGCTTGACACGTGAATCAATCGTGATTGTGTTTCCACACAAGGTGCGCCTTCCGTAAACTTGATGAAGACCAACTTGATACCATTGATCTGAATGCCAAGCCCAACGTTCGAAGTAGCGACCCCTTGGGGCCCACGTATGGCCATTACCTCCCAAGTTCTGCGTTTTGTTGGTCAGGATGGATACAGGGTTGGGGACGGAGTCAAATGACGATGCTAGCTAAAGACTGAGATACATGTAACATTGACATCATCAGAATGTGTCACATGGTTATGGTGATTTCATTCATTAATTAATAACATTAACATATTGGCAACCTTCAGTATTGGAATACTTGAGTGTATGTATATAATGTAAAAATAACACACACACACACACACACACACACACACACACACACACACACACACACACACACACTTTCTCTCTCTCTCTCTGATGTGGAATATTGTTAAGGACCAGATACTTTCTCAAACTGTATTGTTTAATAGCATTTCCAACAGGTGTCAGTGTCATTATCTACTGTTTATATTGTTCTGACTATCTGTTAATTACCAAATGCACTATGTATGCAATAAAGACATGTAAAAATTTTGTAGAATGTCTCGAGTTTTTAATATCCTTTCTTTTTCAACTGTCATTTACTGATAACCCAGTGCACAGAACTAAATAAAAGTAAAGAATTATTAAAACACAGGTACAGGTATAGATTAAAGAAAATAATTAACAGTGAAATCTTAGATGATTTCCCTTGATTTGAAGTGAGCAAAAATTTGAGTTCAAATACTGATGGATGAATGAATAAATGATGTTTTAAACATCTTTGTAACTAAATCATTTTAGACACACTCTCAGACTTTTACACACACACACACACATACATGCACATGCACACGCACACATGCATGCATGTATACGCGCACACACACTCACGCACACACTGTACATGCACTCAAGTTTCACTTACACACACAGACACACACACATATTACAAACATGCATACTTATACTGATATACTCAGACATGTGATATATGTGCATGTAAGTGCACACAGACCTGTCCCTTCCCACTCACCAACCCAAGCAAACATACATGTACACACACACACACACACACACATACACACACACACACACACACACACACACACACACACACACACTCACACACACACACATGTGCACACACATGTGCATGTGCACACACAATTACACACATACACACACACACACACACACCACACACACACACACACACACACACACACACACACACACGTATACACACATACAGACTGAAAGTGAAATGTCCCTGAGTACAGCCTAGTTTGAAGATAACTATAGATTCCAGTTGTGTACTGTGTTACATTGATCTCTAATCATTGATCTCTAATCATAGGATTCTGCCCTTGCTTTGTTTTGTTGTCACATTTTGTGTGACCTTGGCTTTTGACCACCTTCTGTTTTCTTGTTTTGCATGGACACTGACACTCACAGCAGCGTCATCGGTAAGTGTGAAAAGTGTTCTGTGTGTGTGTGTGTTTCCATGGTTTGGGTCCTGTAGCTTGTGAACTGTGATTGTGAAATTTGTGTACACAGCTCATTTCTTATTTTTGAAGAAAAAAAATCACTGGAAGAATTTTGTCTTCATTAAGAAACTCAGAATGGTGAAAAGAACAAAAAAACAAATAAAAACAAAAACAAACAGAAACTTATTTTTCTCATTAACCATTTACAGTATGTCCCTGTTTAGTGTGTGTGTGTGTGTGTGTGAGTGTGTGTGTGTGTGTGTGTGTGTGTGTGTGTGTGTGTGTGTGTGTGTGTGTGTGTGTGTATACATTATGTGTGTGTGTGAGTGTGTGTGTGTGTGTGTAAGTATGTGTGTGTGTGTGTGTGTGTGTGTGTGTGTGTGTGTGTGTGTGTGTGATATCAAACTTATACATATTTCTCTTCCTTAGAGTAGATTCTTTAAAAAGAATCTTATTGTTAAAAACCTATTTCTTTAAGCTTCACAACAGTTGGAACTTTCTCTGCCTGGAACTCTTCGATTTGCCATTTGGTTTTTATTTGAGCTTTGAATTCTGGGGAGAGAGATATGGTTGACTGTTTTGGGGTGTTCGTGGCAGTGTTTCTTGATAGAGATTAGAACATGTGGTATGAATGTTGCCTTGGATTTCTGATAGAATCCTTTCTGCTGTTTTATTTTGTGCGCAGATGATTATGAAATACAGTTCTTGAATGAGAAAAAGTTGAAATATTAATTTTATCTGTCCGATAAAACTTTATGTAAAATGCAAAGTATTCTATTTAGTTTGGGAGGTGTTGTGCTGTTTTAATTAAGCACTCATTATTAGTATTATTGTTATTATTATTTGTTGTTATTTTTAGACAGGAATGTGTGTGTGTGTGTGTGTCTGTGTGTGGTGTGTGTGTTTTGTATTGTGTGTGTGTGTGTGTGTGTGTGTGTGTGTTTGTGTGTACTCCCAGTGTGCCTTTGCATTGTCTTATTAACTGTGTGTACATGTGGTACTTGTATTGTATGAAATGCTTCACATTTGATTCAAAGCTTGTAACATTTCAGTTAGAAGAGTGTATAGAGTCTACACAGGCTTTGCTATTTTGTGTACATGTGTAAAGTTTGAATGACAGAAAGAAAGGAGATTAAAAAAAAGAAGGTTTTTGGGGGATGTGGGTGAGGGTGAAAGCATGTTGTATGGGATCTCATCGTCAACCTTTGCAACTCATGTACCACTCTAAACTTTTCTTCATTTATAGAAATGACAAAGGAAACCAAAAATCCCTCTTTAAGTTAAAAAAAAAAAAAAAAGAAGTAAAAGTAAAAATGTGTGTGTCAAAAAAGAAGGGGCAAAAGGAGGAATAGAGGGGAGGTTGTGGACCCAGAAGAGGGGAGGGGGGATAGTAAAAAGGACAACCTGTTTTACAAACACCTGGTTAATGCACTGTTTGAGACATCATGGACCGGGACAGAGAGAGAGAGAGAATCAGAATGAGCCAAGAAGAAAGGGGAGGTGTGTTTGTTGAATGAAAGTGAAGCGTGAAGACTGCTTGACTGACAGACAGTGACAAATGGGCAGGCGCTTGCCCTCTGCCTGTCCTTCAGTCATGGTTCACCTTTGACTTGCCTCTGTCCTGGCCCTGCAGGGTTTGTGGGCGGGCACTGGTATTGCTCATGGCCCAGACATGCATGTATTAAATGTAGATCATTCTGGCATTGTGACAATGTCACCGCTGTACGTATGGGTGCATCAGTAATGTGGATTTGGGGCTGGCGAGGTGTGATGGGAGGTGGCCTAGAGATCCCGCATCTCCAGGTCTCACTGAGAAACTTGGAACAGATTATGGGGGACTTAGGCATGTTGCCAGTCTGTTGAGAATATGTGTGTGTATATATATATATATATATATATATATATATATATATATATATATATATCTATATATCTCCTGCTTTCTTTTTATCCCAGGATGCTTTTTTAAAATTTTTTCAATAGGCCAAACATCTGTTACATGAAATATGTGGAGCTATATGTATCGTCTGTTTTCTACGTTGTGTTTGGAAGCAGAGAACAGAGGAAGAAAAAGTGTGTTATCTGTGTTGTGTGTCAAGACTGTGTGTTTTCGTATGTGTGTGTAGGTGCTACACTTGTATGTATTTATGTATATGTACTTGTGTCTTATGTATGTGGGCAGTAAAGGAGAGTGAGAGGTAAGATTAAAATTATAGTCCCGTCAACAGCAGAGGTTATCTCGGGACTGTTACCACATTCCAAACTACCACGTATATATGTTAAAAAGGATTAAATTAAAAAAACCTCTCCCAACCCATTAAAAACAGATTAAAAGAACCTATCCGCAAAGGGCCACACCAGGGCCGTCACCACGTTAGAGAGTGAGAGGAATGATAGGTCTGATGTGTGTGTGTAAGAAAGTGTTTGTGTGTGTGTATGTGTGTGTGTGTGTGTGTGTGTGTGTGTGTGTGTGTGTGTGTGTGTGTGTGTGTGTGTGTGTGTGTGTGTGTGTGTGTGTGTGTGTGTGTGTGTGTGTGTGTGCATTCATGCATTATTAATACGGGTTTATGACTGTTCCTGCCACCTGTATAAAACAATAGCTTCACACACACTGCAGGATGGTTGAGATTAAAACCTGGAGGGGGTGTGAAACAAGAAATGGTGTGATGAATGGGTTGTTCATACTGTTTGTCTGATTTATTTGACACATCTTTTAAAAACTGTATTGAAATGACCTGTTTCAGAAAGGATTGTCCCAACACAGAAAGGACTTTTGTATAGTGGAATCTCTCTGATCCTTTGCAGAGTGTGTGCAGTCTTTGGTGTGGTGTGAGTGACCCAGAAGATGATGGGGTTAGGAAAGGGGAAGGGAAGGACTGTTAATTTGTAGCTGTGTGGAACTATATGGGTAACAGTTGCTCCCCTTTGACCAGGACTTGTTCCGCTCTGAGCTAGTTCTGGCTGGTCTGAGCACGGTTGTCAAAACTTCAAGATGTTTGACATTTGGAATGTGATTGTGAAGGGACAGCGTAACATACATGAACAAGAGGCAAACTTGTCTCTTTATAATGCCAAAGAAGTCTTGCTGGTTGGCTTTTATTTAGTTTTAAATGTGTCCCAAGAGAACTGTTGGGTATTAGCTCAGAGACAAAGTTTCAGTCTTATGTTGCCATTGTTGTGTGAAAAGGAATGCTTGTGTGTGTTGTGTGTATGTGTGTGTGTGTGTGTGTGTGTGTGTGTGTGTGTGTGTGAGTGTGTGTGTGACAAATGTGTGTGCATGTGTGTGTGTGTGTGTAGCAAGCAAGAGAGACATGGTCAAATATGAAACAATTGATATAATTTCCATTGCAATGAACTCTCTAGAATAAGATTGTCTTCTTCTCAAGACATGTGCATGTGTTTTAGGAGAAACGCTTTCATTTCTCTCATCTAGATTTAATGAGATATTGTCCCTTGAAAATGTTTTGTTTACCATTGTTCATTTTGGCCTCTGTTTTTTTTTTTTTTTTTTTTTAAATAACTGGAATATGTCTGTCTGTCTGTGACCTTCCAGTTCAGATGCCAAGTCTTTATTAACCCGTTCAGTGCCTAACTTGATGAGATAACTCGACGGCAAGAATGTGCACTCATCGCTGCCATGGCGGTTGATTATACTTGTCAAGGGGAAGTCCAGAATTTTCCTCGTTTTATATTTATACTGTTTACAAAAGAGAGGATATTTTTTAGAGAGGTGAAGGTTCTAGATTCTATTGATAGAAACAAGTAATCTCGTTTTCGTCGGTGAGAAAGTCAGTAGAATTTTTTGAAAATATATACCCCCGCCCCCTTTTTTTTCTTAAACCCTGGCAAATAGAATTTAACTTTAAGCTTAATTCCCACGCAGCGAAAGGGTTAAGAATGCTTTGACTTATACATGTCTGCCTTTGTGTCCAACCAGTTCAGATGCCCTGTCTTAAGTTAAAGATAGCTTTGACTATAACATGTCTCTCTGTGTCCTACCAGTTCAGATGCCCTCTCTTTAACAAAAAACTGCTTTGACTGGAACATACCCGTCTAAGTATCATGGTTATCATGTTGCCTGCCAAGACAGCCTCTCCCTGTACTAAAGATGTGTTTATTAAATCTCAAAATATTTTTTGCTTTTTCACTCTGACTATCTTACAGCAAGGGCTTCCTTGCTTTCAATTTTTCTTGCTTTTTTTTTTTTCTTTTTCTCCTGGAACATAAAACTTTTGTCTACTGTAGTGTGGATTTGCCATCCATTGAATATTCCCATCCCTGAATGAAAAAGGTGTATGTGTGTGTGTGTGTGTGTGTGTGTGTGTGTGTGTGTGTGTGTTTGCACACGCGCATCCCTGCGTGGTGTGTGTGTGTATGTGTGGAGGAGGGGGGGTAGTAAGGGGGGGGGTGGGAGAAGAAGGTGGGATGGAAGAACTGTTTTGTTACTTTGCCTGTGCTGCCTCCCTGAACAAAGTCCTTTCCTTTAGGGAGTTTTTCAGTTCTCTTCCCCCCCCATCCCCCTCCCCCCACACACACTTCATATTGCTTAGAGCCTCAACCAACCACAGAGCGCCATATCAGGGCTGTCACCCCACTGGAGCCAATTGTTTCCCTTGGAATGTTGATGTTGATGCTATTGTCGTTGTCTGTAGTAGATTCACCACCAGTAGAGACTTCCATTGTTCAAAGACTCTCAAAATAAGGTTGCCTCCTGCTCTCCAGCTGCTTGTATAGAGTTGTCTTTTTTTTTTTTTTCAACTGATGAAAGAAAAAGAAAAAATTCGAGACCTGTATGAGTTCTGCTTTTGTTATTTTTCAATAATTTGAAAACTGTTTTGGAGTTGGAGTATTTTGCCCCTTTCTCTTGCTCTGTCTCTGTCTGTGTCTGTGTTTGTCTGTCTGTCTCTCACCACACATTCTGTCTTCTCTCTCTCTCTCTGTCTCTGTCTCATTATTCTCTCTCTCTCTCTCTCTCTCTCTCTCTCTCTACCTCTCTCTTTTCACTCTCTCTTCTCATAGTCTCTCTCTCTCTGAGTCTCTCTCTCCAACTCTGTCTGTCTCTGTCTCTGTATATGTATTCCTCTCTTCTCTGTTTGACCTTCTGCATAAATGACTGTCTTCCTTTGGTCTCCAGCTTTGTTTTTTTTGTTTTTGTTGTTTTGTTTTGAATGACATATCTGTCTGGATCACAAAGTACCATCAGCTGTAAACATGGCACTGCAAGGCATTTTCATTATGCACTTTTTACACCTTACCTATGATTGTGCCTTTCTCCCCATGTGGAACAGTGTTAACAAATCAAAGCTGTGACTGGGCTGTAGGGGCTGGAAGGAGAACCGCTACTCCACCCCTCTTTTTCCCCCCACTCTGTGTGGGAAGAACATTTTGATGTCTGCAAGCAGTGTCACAACAGATCACAGTTCTCATTCCTGTCAGCAACAAGATTACCTAAAGCAAAGGTACCTCGGTGTCCTAATTGTGTGCTCCAGTTCTAATTTTTTTTTTGTTTTGGACCTACATTATCCATATTAGACTTTTTCTGAACCTTTGAACTTCCAAGAGTCATTTGTCACTTTTCCACAACTGCCAAGTTAAAAAAAATGTTTCATTAAAAAAAATTTTTAGGGCATGAGTTGTGGATTGGAAACAAAACACAAAACAAAAACAAAACTTGAGTACTTAAGAAAATACCAAGCAGATGCTCTAAGGCTAACTCACACCATATTTTGTTTTTAAATGAAAATTTTGGTTGCAGATGTAGTTATTGTTTTTTTTTTTTTTTATCATGTTCCTAAGGAGGCCACAAAGAAAAAAACAATCTCATGCTGTTTGCATACAGGCCACTGCTTTTGCACCAGTTGTTATCTTTTACAAGGTGAAGAAGCTCCGTGGTGCATTCCATGCCGTATACCACTCACAGTGAAACATATCTTCTTGTAGAGTGTTGGGGACTTGCATGTGAGACATAAACACTTTACAGCAGACTTCATGAAAACCTTGTTCAGAGATGTCCCACCTGATGTGATCTTTGAATTTCTTAAAGAGATTAACATTTTTCAAATGATCTCAGATTTTACAGCAGAAAGATTTTTTAACAAAGTTTTTGGGTGTATTTCTACTGGTGTGTGAATGAGATGTTTTTAAAAGAAAATGACTTGTGAGCTGACTTTGGCATGGTGACAGCCCTGATATGGCCCTTTGCGGTTGGCTGGGCTATAAGCAACATTACCTTACCCTGTGCATGTGTTTGTATATTGTCGATGTTTGTAAGTGAGGTGTGTGGTCACTCGCCTGCATCCTGAAAGTGAGGGAAAATCCATTTGTGACTTTGATGCTGTCTCCCTACACTCTGCCGTCGAAGTTTGAGGCCTGTTCAGACACTATTTGAACAGTCTGTACAGCTCTCTGAGATGTGGTGATCAATATAGTGGCCCCTAGGGGCTGCTGAATTCCCCCCCACAGTCATGTTGAATGGACACAAGCTCAAAATGCATTAAAAGAAAAAGAGACAAAGAAACTGGGAGTCATCGCAGAAGCACTGTGCAGAGAGCTGCTGCTTGCAGGACACATCAAATGGCAGTGCAGGACTCAGCATCCAGATACACCTTGTGAGAAGAAAATGTAAGGTTGCCCTCGATGGCTGGAAGTACTACTGGTACAGGGTGGATTAGTTGTTAGCTCGTGTTGTGGATTGTTGTAGAATGTGTGGAATGGTATTTAAGATGTGACTTGAAGAATGATCAAAGATGATGATCTGTACATGTCTGCGCACACACGTGCGCGCCCCCACACATACACACACATACACTCTCTCTCTCTCTCTCTCACACACACACACACATACACACACCTCCCACAACATACCATACAACACAACTCAACAACAAACAGCATCACACCAAACCCCCACCACAACACACTGCACCGCAACACAAAACAGTTTAACCCCCATCCCATGCCCATGACATTTGTTGAAGGAGCGAAGCAGAAATGGGGTGAAGAAAGGGACAGTGTGAAGGCCCCTGCTCCAGCAAGCCACTCCTTGGCTTCACAGAAGTGTGAAAGCAAAAAAAACTATCCCCCCACCACCCCCCCCCCACCATTTTCCCATCCCACTCCTCTGCCCCATTTCACGTTAGACAGCACAGGGTGGGGAGGGGGGAGAGGAGGGCAAGGGGCAGAGGGTGGGATGGGAAATGGTGGGGGGGGGGAGGGGGGGATAGTTTTTGCCTCTAGCCCACCCCCCACTTCTGTGAAGCCAAGGGAATGGCTTGCTGGAGCAGGGGCACTCTCACACTGTCCTTTCTTCACCCCATTTCTGCTTCGCTCCTTCAACAAAATGATGTGGCATGGGATGGGGGTTAAACTGTTTTTTGTGCTTGCGGTGTGCAGTGTGTTGTGGTGGGGTTTGGTGTGATGCTGTTTGTGTTGAGTTGTGTTGTATGGTATGGGGGAGTGTGTGTGTATGTGGTTTGTGTGTGTGTGAGAGAGGAGAGAGAGAGCGAGTGTATGTGTGTGTATGTGTGGGCGCGCACGTGTGTGCAGCAGACATGTACAGATCATCATCTTGATCATTCTTCAAGTCACATCTTAAATAACATTCCACAACATTCTACAACAATCCACAACACGAGCTAACAACTAATCCACCCTGTACCAGTACTTCCAGCCATCGAGGGCAACCTGACATTTTCTTCTCATAAAGGTGTATCTGGATGCTGAGTCCTGCACTGCCATTTGATGTGTCTGCCAAGCAGCAGCTCTCTGCACAGTTGCTTCTTGCGATGACTCACAGTTTCTTGTCTCTTTTTTTCTTTTAATGCATTTTGAGCTATTTGTGTCCATTCAACATGAATGTGGGGGGAATTCAGCAGCCCCTAGGGGCCACTATATTGATCACCACATCTCAGAGAGCTGTACAGACTGTTCAATACGTGTCTGAACAGGCCTCAAACTTCGACGGCAGAGTGTAGGGAGACAGCATCAAAGTCACAAATGGATTTCCCTCACTTTCAGGATGCAGGCGAGTGACCACACACCTCACTTACAAAACATCGACAATATTACAAACACATGCACAGGGTAAGGTAATGTGCTTATAGCCCAGCCAACCGCAAAGGGCCATATCAGGGCTGTCACCATGCCAAAGTCAGCTCACAAGTCATTTTCTTTTAAAAACATCTCATTCACACAACCTAGAAATACACCAAAAACTTTGTTAAAAAATTTCTGCTGTAAAATCTGAGATCATTTGAAAAATGTTAATCTCTTTAAGAAATTCAAAGATCACATCAGGTGGGACATCTCTCTGAACAAGGTTTTCATGAAGTCTGCTGTAAAGTGTTTATGTCTCACATGCAAGTCCCAACACTCTACAAGAAGATGTTTCACTGTGAGTGGTATACGGCATGGAATGCACCACGGAGCTTCTTCACCTTGTAAAAGATAACAACTGGTGCAAAAGCAGTGGCCTGTATGCAAACAGCATGAGATTGTTTTTTTCTTTGTGGCCTCCTTAGGAACATGATTAAAAAAAAAAAAACAAACAGTAACTACATCTGCAACCAAAATTTTCATTTAAAAACAAAAAATATGGTGTGTGAGTTAGCCTTAGAGCATCTGCTTGGTATTTTCTTAAGTACTCAAGTTTTGTTTTTGTTTTGTTTTTGTTTCCAATCCACAACTCATGCCCTACAAATTTTTTTTTTAATGAAAACATTTTTTTTAACTTGGCAGTTGTGGAGGAAAAGTGACAAATGGAAGTTCAAAGGTTCAGAAAAAGTCTAATATGGATAATGTAGGTCCAAAACAAAAAAAAAAATTAGAACTAGAGCACACAATTAGGACACCGAGGTACCTTTGCTTTAGGTAATCTTGTTGCTGACAGGAATGAGAACTGTGATCTGTTATGACACTGCTTGCAGACATCAAAATGTTCTTCCCACACAGAGTGGGGGGAAAAGAGGGGGTGGAGTAGCGGTTCTCTTTCCAGCCCCTACAGCCCAGTCACAGCTTTGATTTGTTAACACTGTTCCACATGGGGGGAGAAGGCACAATCATAGGTAAGGTGTAAAAAAGTGCATAATGAAAATGCCTTGCAGTGCCATGTTTACAGCTGATGGTACTTTGTGATCCAGACAGATATGTCATTCAAAACAAAAACAAAAACAAAAAAAAAAACAAAGCTGGAGACCAAAGGAAGACAGTTCATTTATGCAGAAGGTCAAACAGAGAGAGAGAGGAATACAATACAGAGACAGAGAGGACAGAGTTGGAGAGAGAGAGACTCAGAGAGAGAGAGAGACTATGAGAAAGAGAGTGAGAAAGAGAGAGAGGGAGAGAAGAGAGAGGAGAGAAAGAGAGAGAGACTGAGAGAGAGAGAGAGAGAGAGAGAGAATGAGACAGAGACAGAGAGAGAGAGAAAGAGAGAATGTGTGTGAGAGACAGACAGACAAACAGACACAGACAGAGACAGAGCAAGAGAAAGGGGCAAAATACTCCAACTCCAAAACAGTTTTCAATTATTGGAAAAATAACAAAAGCAGAACTCATACAGCTCTCGACTTTTTTTTTTCTTTCATCAGTTGAAAAAAAAAAAAAGACAACTCTATACAAGCAGCTGGAGAGCAGGAGGCAACATTATTTGAGAGTCTTTGAACAATGGAAGTCTATACTGGTGGTGAAATCTACTACAGACAACGACAATAGCATCAACATCAACATTCCAAGGGAAACAATTGGCTCCAGTGGGGTGACAGCCCTGATATGGCGCTCTGTGGTTGGTTGAGCTCTAAGCAATATGAAGTGTGTGTGGGGGGAGGGGGGATGGGGGGGGAGAGAACTGAAAAACTCCCTAAAGGAAAAGGACTTTGTTCAGGGAGGCAGCACAGGCAAAGTAACAAAGAGTTCTTCCATCCCACCTTCTTCTCCCACCCACCCCCTTACTACCCCCTCCTCCACACATACACACACGCACGCAGGGATGCGCGTGTACAAATACACACACACACACACACACACACACACACACACACACACGCATACACCTTTTTCATTCAGGGATGGGGAGGAATTCAATGGATGGCAAATCCACACTACAGTAGACAAAAGTTTCATGTTCAGGAGAGAAGAAAAAAAAAAAAAAAAGCAAGAAAATTTGAAAGAAAGGAAGCCCTTGCTGTAAGATAAATCAGGTGAAAAAGCAAGAAATATTTTGAGATTTAATAAACACATCTTTAGTACAGGGAGAGGCTGTCTTGGCAGGCAACATGATAACCATGATACTTAGACGGATATGTTCCAGTCAAAGCAGTTTTTGTTAAAGAGAGGGCATCTGAACTGGTAGGACACAGAGAGACATGTTTAAGTCAAAGCTATCTTTTAAAGACAGGGCATCTGAACTGGTTGGACACAGGCAGACATGTATAAGTCAAAGCATTCTTAACCCTTTCGCTGCGTGGGAATTAAGCTTAAAGTTAAAATTCTATTTGCCAGGGTTTAAGAAAAAAAAAGGGGCGGGGGTATATATTTTCAAAAAATTCTACTGACTTTCTCACCGACGAAAAACGAGATTACTTGTTCTATCAATAGAATCTAGAACCTTCACCTCTCTAAAAAAAAATATCCTCTCTTTTGTAAAACAGTATAAATATAAAACGAGGAAAATTCTGGACTTCCCCTTGACAAGTATATCAACAGCCATGGCAGCGATGAGTGCACATTCTTGCCGTCGAGTTATCTCATCAAGTTAGGCACTGAACGGGTTAATAAAGACTTGGCATCTGAACTGGAAGGTCACAGACAGACAGACATATTCCAGTTATTTAAAAAAAAAAAAAAAAAAAAACAGAGGCCAGACATTATGAACAATATGCTATACACAAAACAGTCTTTCAAGGGAAGGAGTCTCATTAAATCTAGATGAGAGAAATGAAAAGCGTTTCTCCTAAAACGCATGCACATGTCTTGAGAAGAAGACAATCTTATTCTAGAGAGTTCATTGCAATGGAAATATATCAATGTTTTCATATTGACCATGTCTCTAATTGCTACACACACACACACAATGCACACAAATTTGTCACCCACTCACACACACACACACACACACACACACACACACACACACACATACACACAAGCACATCATTCCTTTTCACACAACAATGGCAACATAAGACTGAAACTTTGTCTCTGAGCTAATACCCAACAGTTCTCTTGGGACACATTTAAAAACCCAACCAGCAAGACTTCTTTGGCATTATAAAGAGACAAGTTTGCCTCTTGTTCATGTATGTTACGCTGTCCTTCACAATCACATTCCCAAATGTCAAACATCTTGAAGTTTTGACAAACCGTGCTCAGACCAGCCAGAACTAGCTCAGAGCGGAACAAGTCCTGGTCAAAGGGGAGCAACTGTTACCCATATAGTGCCACACAGCTACAAATTAACAGTCCTTCCCTTCCCCTTTCCTAACCCCATCATCTTTGGGTCACTCACACCACACCAAAGACTGCACACACTCTGCAAAGGATCAGAGAGATTCCACTATACAAAAGTCCTTTCTGTGGGGACAATCCTTTCTGAAACAGGTCATTTCAATACAGTTTTTAAAAGATGTGTCAAATAAATCAGACAAACAGTATGAACAACCCATTCATCACACCATTGTTGTTTCACCCCCTCCAGGTTTTAATCTCAACCATCCTGCAGTGTGTGTGAAGCTATTGTTTTTATACAGGTGGCAGGAACAGTCATAAAAAACCCGTATTAATAATGCATGAATGCACACACACACACACACACACACCACACACACACACACAATCACAACACACACACAACACACACACACACAAACACACTCACACACACACACACACACACACACACATACCACACACAAAACACTTTCTTACACACACACATCAGACCTATCATTCCTCTCACTCTCTAACGTGGTGACGGCCCTGGTGTGGCCCTTTGCGGATAGGTTCTTTTAATCTGTTTTTAATGGGTTGGGAGAGGTTTTGCTTTTAATCCTTTTTTAACATATATACGTGGTAGTTTGGAATGTGGTAACAGTCCGAGATAACCTCTGCTGTTGACGGGGACTATAATTTTAATCTTAATCCTCTCACTCTCCTGTACTGCCCACATACATTAAGACACAAGTACATATACATAAATACATACAAGTGTAGCACCTACACACACATACGAAAACACACACAGTCTTGACACACAACACAGATAACACACTTTTCTTCCTCTGTTCTCTGCTTCCAAACACAACGTAGAAAAACAGACGATACATATAGCTCCACATATTTCATGTAAAGATGTTTGGCCTATTGAAAAAATTTTAAAAAAGCATCCTGGGATAAAAAGAAAGCAGGGATAATATATATATATATATATATATATATATATATATATATATATATATATATATATATACACACATATTCTCAACAGACTGGCAACATGCCTAAGTTCCCATAATCTCGTTCCAAGTTCTCAGTGAGACCTGGAGATGCGGGATCTCTAGGCCACCTCCATCACACCTCGCCAGCCCCAAATCCACATTACTGATGCACCCATAAGTACAGCGGTGACATTGTCACAATGCCAGAATGATCTACATTTAATACATGCATGTCTGGGCCATGAGCAATACCAGTGCCCGCCACAAACCCTGCAGGGCCAGGACAGAGGCAAGTCAAAGGTGAACCATGACTGAAGGACAGGCAGAGGGCAAGCGCCTGACCATTTGTCACTGTCTGTCAGTCAAGCAGGTCTTCACGCTTCACTTTCATTCAACAAACACACCTCCCCTTTCTTCTTGGCCATTCTCTCTCTCTCTCTGTCCCGGTCCATGATGTCTCAAACAGTGCATTAACCAAGGTGTTGTGTAAAACAGGTTGTCCTTTTTACTATCCCCCCTCCCCTCTTCTGGGGTCCACAACCTCCCCTCTTTCTTCCTCCTTTTGCCCCTTCTTTTTTGACACACACATTTTACTTTTACTTCTTTTTTTTTTTTTTTTTAACTTAAAGAGGGATTTTTGGTTTCCTTTGTCATTTTCTATAAATGAAGAAAAGTTTAGAGTGGTACATGAGTTGCAAAGGTTGACGATGAGATCCCATACAACATGCTTTCACCCTCACCCACATCCCCCAAAAACCTTCTTTTTTTAATCTCCTTTCTTTCTGTCATCAAAAACTTTACACATGTACACAAAATAGCAAAGCCTGTGTAGACTCTATACACTCTTCTAACTGAAATGTTACAAGCTTTGAATCAAATGTGAAGCATTTCATACAATACAAGTAACCACATGTACACACAGTTAATAAGACAATGCAAAGGCACACTGGGAGTACACACAAACACACACATACACACACACACACACACACACAAATACAAACACACACACACACACACAGACACACAACACACACACATTCCTGTCTAAAAATAACAACAATAATAATAACAATAATACTAATAATGAGTGCTTAATTAAAACAGCACAACACCTCCAAACTAAATGAGAATACTTTGCATTTTACATAAAGTTTTATCGGACAGATAAAATTAATATTTCAACTTTTTCTCATTCAAGAACTGTATTTCATAATCATCTGCGCACAAAATAAAACAGCAGAAAGGATTCTATCAGAAATCCAAGGCAACATTTCATACCACATGTTCTAATCTCTATCAAGAAACACTGCCACGAACACCCCAAACAGTCAACCATATCTCTCTCCCCAGAATTCAAAGCTCAAATAAAAACCAAATGGCAAATCGAAGAGTTTCCAGGCAGAGAAAGTTCCAACTGTTGTGAAGCTTAAAGAAAAGGTTTTTAACAATAAGAATCTTTTTAAAGAATCTACTCTAAGGAAGAGAAATATGTATAAGTTTGATATCACACACACACACACACACACACACACACACACACACACACAACACACATACTTACACACACAGACACACACTCACACACACACATAATGTATACACACACACACACACACACACCACACACACACACACACACAAGCACACACACACTCACACACACACACACACAACACTAAACAGGGACATACTGTAAATGGTTAATGAGAAAAATAAGTTTCTGTTTGATTTTTGTTTTTATTTGTTTTTGTTCTTTTCAACCATTCTGAGTTTCTTAATGAAGACAAAATTCTTCCAGTGATTTTTTTCTTCAAAATAAGAAATGAGCTGTGTACACAAATTTCACAATCACAGTTCACAAGCTACAGGACCCAAACCATGGAAACACACACACACACAGAAACACTTTCACACTTACCGATGACGCTGCTGTGAGTGTCAGTGTCCATGCAAAACAAGAAAAAACAGAAGGTGGTCAAAAGCCAAGGTCACACAAAATGTGACAACAAAAACAAAGCAAGGGCAGAATCCTATGATTAGAGATCAATGATTAGAGATCAATGTAACACAGTACACAACTGGAATCTATAGTTATCTTCAAACTAGGCTGTACTCAGGGACATTTCACTTTCAGTCTGTATGTGTGTATACATGTGTGTGTGTGGTGTGTGTGTGTTGTGTGTGTGTGTGTGTGTGTGTGTGTGTGTGTGTGTAATTGTGTGTGCACATGCAATGTGAATGTGTGTGTGTGAATGGAGTGTGTGTGTGTGTGTGTGTGTGTGTGTGTGTGTGTGTATGTGTGTGTGTGTGTGGTGTGTACATGTATGTTTGCTTGGGTTGGTGAGTGGGAAGGGACAGGTCTGTGTGCACTTACATGCACATATATCACATGTTGAGTATATCAGTATAAGTATGCATGTTTGTAATATATGTGTGTGTCTGTGTGTGTAAGTGAAAACTTGAGTGCATGTACAGTGTGTGCGTGAGTGTGTGTGCGCGTATACATGCATGCATGTGTGCGTGTGCATGTGCATGTATGTGTGTGTGTGTGTAAAAGTCTGAGAGTGTGTCTAAAATGATTTAGTTACAAAGATGTTTAAAACATCATTTATTCATTCATCCATCAGTATTTGAACTCAAATTTTGCTCACTCACTTCAAATCAAGGGAATCATCTAAGATTTCACTGTTAATTATTTTCTTTAATCTATACCTGTACCTGTGTTTTAATAATTCTTTACTTTTATTTAGTTCTGTGCACTGGGTTATCAGTAAATGACAGTTGAAAAAGAAAGGATATTAAAAACTCGAGACATTCTACAAAAATTTTTTACCATGTCTTTATTGCATACATAGTGCATTTGGTAATTAAAGATAGTCAGAACAATATAAACAGTAGATAATGACACTGACACCTGTTGGAAATGCGATTAAACAATACAGTTTGAGAAGTATCTGGTCCTTAACAATATTCCACATCAGATAGAGAGAGAGAGAGAAAGAGAGTGTGTGTGTGTGTGTGTGTGGTGTGTGTGGTGTGTGTGTGTGTGTGTGTGTGTGTTATTTTTACATTATATACATACACTCAAGTATCCAATACTGAGGTTGCCAATATGTTAATGTTATTAATTAATGAATGAAATCAACCATAAACCATGTGACACATTCTGATGATGTCAATGTTACATGTATCTCAGTCTTTAGCTAGCATCGTCATTTGACTCCGTCCCCAACCCTGTATCCATCCTGACCAACAAAACGCAGAACTTGGGAGGTAATGGCCATAGGTGGGCCCCAAGGGGTCGCTACTTCCGAACGTTGGGCTTGGCATTCAGATCAATGGTATATTGGTCTTCATCAAGTTTACGGAAGGCGCACCTTGTGTGGAAACACAATCACGATTGATTCACGTGTCAAGCTGCGTTGTTTTTTCCAGATTCCATTAGTAAATTTAACAAAAAATTGCCTGTTTTGCCCCGATATTCTTGAAAAGTGTCCATGACATAAATGATTGACATCAGTCGGTCACAGCTGCAGAAAATTAGCGCGCGCCCCGACCGACTCGTTTTATTTTTAGTCATGAGACTGTAGACAACACAACAGATCAAATTTAATTCGATACAGTTACTGGGCTTAAATCAACATTATGTAAACAGAAAAAAAAAATACTATCACTTACACATCGTTTTAGTTCTGGTGGCCAACTTGAGGCTGCTGAAGAATCCTGTAAGGTACACACTGTCGTGTGGGGGGCGCACGCGCGCGCGCGCGCCGCGCCGAGGTGTGTGTGTATGTATGCGTGTGCGTGTGCGTGCGTGTGTTGTGTGTGTGTCTGTGTGTGTGTGTGTGAGATGAGAGAGAGAGAGAGAGAGAGAGAGAGAGAGAGTGTGTGTGTACACGCCCGGGTAAGGAAAGAGGGAAAGGGAACAGTTTCCGCTCCCATTCAAATAACTCTCTGAGAGGCTGGATGACAGTCAAATGACACAAACTAGAAGACATTGTTTCAGTACCTTTTCCCCCGAAGTATGGAGTACGGCCTTGCCTTCATGGTGGGATAAAAAAAATAATAAAAATAAGGAATTTTTTTTTTTAAAAACGGTCATAGACCACACAAACTCCACTCCCTTTGGTGAGGTAGATGGGATTAATACTTGCCCTGTCTACGCAGGGAGTTCCGCAGGAGTATCAGCCCGCGTACGCAGAAAGAAAGAAAGCAAGAAAGGAAGAAAAAAAAAAAAGAAAGTTTTCAATACCTGACTACCAGAAGGCTTTGGATAAAGTCCCGCACGACAGACTTGTTCACGGACTGAAAGATAAAGGGCAACTTGCTTGACTGGATAGAGAGTATTCATGTAACAAAAAACCAGTAAGTTAAATCCAGTTACATAAAAAAAAATGACATGTGAAGTTCCTCAAGCTAATGTCTTGGGGACAACACAACTTCTGTCTTTCATCAGTGATATGCATCATATGATTTACTTTCAAAATGAAGTGACTGCAGGCGGACAACTGAATCGAACTTAAAGAAAAAATTACTGTGTCGCCGAAGGAAAGAGGACAACAAATACACAACAAAAAACACGACGCGTTCTACCTCTTTGGTCTGCTTCGGCGCAAGACAAATCAAACATTCAAGACAATGAGAACTATCACTATCTCGTCAAAGTGAGCGCAAATGGATGTGGAATCCAGTGATACAGCTGGACGGCGACAGAACGATATGGCGACATAACGAGACGACGGCGACCCCACTCTCACTTTTGGCATGAGGAGGAAGCTGTTACAGAACTTAAGAAGAAGACGTTTTCAAGTGAAAAACGCGAGATGGTAGACTTGTTAAACAACCAACCGAAATAAAATAGAATTAGGAAAGCATGCAGAAAGTTATGGAGAGAACTGAAAAGAGGAAAACAGCTGACGCAAAAACAACCCCGAAAACTTTCTGGCAATATGCCAGGTCGAAAACTCGATCAAGAAGTGGAGCGGCTGATCCTAAGATAGGTGATGGCAAGACAGACAGAATCAGAGAAGGTGGGTGGGGGTGGAGTAGGGGGGTGGGGGTGGAGAGAGATATGGGAGCAGCTCTGCAAAACAATTTTTTTTTTCCAGAGCTTGTTTACTATTGAGGAGGAGGGGGATTACAAAAACTGCTAAACCTAAACAATAAAGCGCTGTGGGATGATTTCGCCATCAAAAGAGAGACGGAGGGGATGCGACTGGAAAGAACTGGGAAATCCTAAAGTAGACAGACCCCGGCTCCAAATGGACTCCCACGAGTAATCCTGTCCAGACCGGCAGATGAGCTAGTAAGATCAACAACCTGTTACTCAGAGTACCTTTAAAGACTGGACAGGTCGAGCAGAGGAGTAGAGAATGGCCCTGGTTGCACAGCTGGTGTTAAGGAAAAGAGGCAAAATGCTTGCAAAATACCTACAGACCAGTGAGTCTGACCGACATAGTGTGTAGATCATGGAAAACTTGTAATGCCGATGAGTTGAAGAACAAAATTGATTAATTAATAGTCATTAAAGCACATTACATCAAGAAAAATGCTGCAGGTGCTTTACAAAAAATAACTAATGTATACAACACACGTAATACAATACAGAATCTGTTCAGATGGACAGGCCTCAATCAGGCCTGTTGCCGAGAGAAGAGTTCAAAAGGCCAGAATTAAAAGAGGCAAGGGAGTCCGAGTGTCGGGAAATCTTTTTTTTTCTCGCAGGTTTGATGTCGTTGAAGCTGAGAATGAAAGTCTTACTTAGGCTTGGCACTGTCTTGAGATATCCTGAGAAGTCGAGTACAGAAGAAGAGCGGAACTGGTGAGACAGAGTATAAATTTGGATGAGCTCAGAATGATACACTCGACAGAGCCACTGACACAGTAGATCAAAGCTTGTAGTCTGCTCGGCAAGAAATATGCAACACAGTGGAGAGAAATACGCAACCAGTGGAGAGAAATACGCAACCAGTGGAGAGCGCGATGACGTAGGGAAATGCCTTGAGGTCACTTCGAGCAGAAAGCAAGTAAAATGACGTCACTGCCCTTAACAAAATCATTGGACCAGCGAGAATCAACAAGGCTTTGTGCCAGGCTGATCACGCATCACCACACCATTGGAGGTAACGAATACTTGAACAAACATCATAGAACCAAGAGGGGAAGGTAGACATCATCTACATGGATTTTAAACGGCTTTAGATCCAATGCGCCACACCACCGACTCCTGGCGGAATAGAGCAGCACTAGGCATCAAAGGAAACATTCTCGCCTTGGCTTAAGGCTGATAGGCTGGAACACCAAGGCTACATAAAATGTTGTTATGCTCAGCATAGTTATGCGGGGATTGGTCTTCATTTGTGACAAGCTCCTAGCATAACATTATCAGTCTCCGAAATTCCCCGAAGTCGGAGTGTGGCTGCCCATGTGGCGGGGTAATCAAAAACGGTCACACACGTAAGGTTCTCATAAAACTCTTCATCAGAACTGACACAGCAGCAGGTAGCTGCGGGGACTCTGCGTGGACTCTGATGGGCTACAGGAATGGTAGGACGAGTGGCTGATAAAAGACACTCCACAGAAATGTAATGAGATGAAACTTTTGTCTTCATATGTAGTCGGCGAATCGGTCTGCAAACGGTCATTTATGAGTATCTGCAGGGCAATGTGTTTCAACAGGAAGAGAGAGTTGCCGTCCTGTTCTCGTCCCTTCATTCCCTCACATCTGACTTCCTGCTTTGAATCAATGGACAACGTAAATGTCCAATGCTTTCAGGAAAGGTTTTACTTCTAATGTAAATAAATAATGAAATTTGGCTTGCTTGGCAGCTTTAATGTCTACGGCCATTTAGGCGGAAAAGTGTATTTTAATTAATTACAGCAGCAGCCGTATGCTATGAGAAACATTTTGTTCCGACAGACTGTCGAGATGTCTGTCTGTCTGTCTGTGCTGTTGATTAAAAATCACCACACAGTGTTTTAAAGATGAATGCTTGGAACTGTTGCTGGCACACCGGTTCTTTTTCTCGTGAGGAGGAGCTAGAAGCCCTCTGAAGACACAATGTGGCCTGCCTGTCACCAACATTCTTTTTTTTCTGTCTGGTTTTTCTGCACTCTCCCTGCAGCGCACATCACTTCATTCCAGCGTTTTCCAAACACACCCACATCCCAAGCTTTCGTTCTGTCACAGGGGTCTGGATAAAGCAGTCACCGGACACCAGGATTTCATGTGTCAACTCGTAAGGGGAAACAAGGTGTTAAGCGTCATCCAACATCGGTTTTGAACAGCCTTGAGGTAGGTTAGCAGTCAGTTCGTGAGTTGCCTCCCTTCGAAAGGAAGGAAACTGGCAAGAAGTGTGGTGAAGAAAGTGAAAGTAGACACCCCAACCTCTTGTTACGGAGTCTATAGCTACATGACGTCTAAAAACATTTTCTCGCGTATGCTTATCTTGAAGTCAGTGTCAGCATTCATGAGACACATATCAACCGAGCCTAGAGCATGTCTTTCTCGATCACGCACTTTATCTGAAGTCAGTGTCCTCTGGGTCACGTGACCTTGTCAACCAGATTAAATTCCATTGTCCATGTTTATGTTTTTCACACTAACGAACTCTCATCCCTACAATGACACCTCTTTGGACACAATGGAAATTTCTAATGCGCCATGGCCTTGCATAAAGTATTATACTTACAGGTAGCTTCACTTTCAATTTCGTTCCATTAAGCAGGCATCACGGCGTACGGACTCGTCCACATACGCATCAATCCGCTAAGTTTTGAGACCACACTACGCATGATTTTAAGCTTATGGATATAAACGAAGATAACAACTAAGATGAGAGAATTAAAGAAGAGGGTCTCGTGGCTATGACTCTGGCGGATGTCTGACCTACGCATTAGCCCAACGCGCTTGGTCGACCTTGAGTGCCCTACACAAAACATTGGTGTGTCTTTTTTTTTTGTTTCTTGGTCATGCGAGGTGCAGTGTATGTACACGTGTGTGTATGGATGTGCGGGCACTGCCATGTGTTTGTGCATGTGCATGTGTGAGTGGGTGTGGTGTGTGTGTGTGGTGTGTGTGTGTGGGTGTGTGCACGCAGTGTGTGTGTGAGTGTGTGTGCCCGCACGCGCGTGCGCGTAAGCGCACACGCATATGTGTGTGTGTATGCACGTGTGGGCCTGCATGTATGTGCGCAGGTGTGTGTGTGTTGTGTGTGTGTGTGTGTGTGTGTGTGTGTGTGTGTGTAATTTGTGGGTTGTGAGCATGCACAAGTATCTGCACATGTATGTGTACATATATGTGTATATATAATATATGTGTGTGTGTGGTGTGTGTGTGTTGTGTGTGTTATGTGGGTTGGTACGCATGTGCGTGTGTCATATGCATTTGTGCGTTCATGGGTGCATGCGTGTGTGTGCGCACACGTAGGGGGTGTGGGACATGCACATGCACGCATGTGCATATGTGTGTGCAGAGGAGCGAGCGCACATATGAGCAACACGTTTTGTGGTGGTGTGCGCGCGCGCGTGTGCGTGTGTGCGCATGCGCGTGCGCGAACGTAAATGGGATGTGTGTGCGTTACTGTGTGTGTGGGTGTGGTGTGTGTGTGTGTGCGTGTGTGTGTGTGTGGGTGTGTGTGTGTGTGGGTGTGCGTGCGCACGTATGTGGTGGTGTGCGTATGTGTGTGTGTGGGTGGTGTGTGTGTGTGTGTGTGTGTGTGTGGGTGTGTGTGTGTTGTAGTGACTGCATGCGTGAATGTTCCAGAAAGATGAATTAGGATCAAGAAGAAGAACAAGACCATCAAATGCAACATATACGTGTACACGCACATGTGTGTGCCAGTGCGCGCGCGCGCGCACACACACACATCATAACAATAAGAACAATTTCTCCCCTGCACACAACCACACACACACACCACACACACACACACACACACACACACACACACCACACACACACACACACTCATTCACTCACTCACTCACTCTCTCTCCACACACCACACACACTCAACACCCAAGGCTTGCACACTCAGCCGTCCGTGGACTCGCTCTCTAATTAACACGCTGGCATCAACCCACTGATGAACTCACACCAGCGCACACACGTCTATAAGTCTGCGTTGGGGCCCTGAGAGATTCAAAATCTTATCTCTCTTTTTTTGTGTGTGTGTGTGTATGCAGGCTGATACTCTTGCGGGACACTCCCTGTAGGCAAGGATTAATCCCATCTACCCAACAAAGGGAGTGGAGTTCTGTGTGAATGGCCGTTTTTTATCCTGCCATTAGGCAGCCATACACCATCTTCGGGGGAACTTATCTCAGTTGACATGTGTTTGATCATTTGTGTCTGTTGTTGGGAAGGGGCCAGCGTGAGTTTGTCCCAATCTCTAGGAGTCTTTGCAGTGTTGGCCTTGAGATGATCCCAATGTTTGTTTGATTCGTGATGTTTCTTGCTCTTCAATTAAGTACTGATGTTCAGATCTGAAAGATGATCTATGGTATGGTGGCATTGCTCTTGTTTGCTTAAGTGATTCTTCGATTTCTCATCACGTCAGATCGGCCAAGCTGTAAGGCATGTGACGCTCCATCACAATTGTAGTCTAGTGATATGAATCATTTCCCCCAATGCACAACTAAAAAGGAAGAATATCATGTGGCTTGACTAGTGTAGCGGGCGTCCCCAATAATTGTGAGGATCACTCAGTAAAATAGACAAGGTTGTCATTGGGTGAAAGTGACCACTGAGAGATAGTTTAATAAGGCTGGTAAGGTGCTGGTCATGTGTTTTGAACATGAGTATGCACTCACTAGGAGGAGGGAGGAAAGAATTAGTTTTAGCCCAGAGGAGATGGCCTAAAGACTCGAGACCCGTCAGGTCCTCACGTTGCAGTCTTCCAGGGGTCCTTACCGCTGACAGTAAACCAGCGCTTCACCCTTCACACTTCTTCACCCGTCAGCTATTCCTCCTCTGATGCTGCGACGGCATCGTGTTTCCTAAGTGCTGAGACGGGTGTTTTAACGATGGCCATGGTGTGGGGAACACACGATAGTTCAGCCCCAGCAATTGAAGACCCCGGGTAGAGGAAGGATCTCATCGTTCCCCCCAGTGACTGGAGAGTTCAAGGGGCAAGCACTTTTTCCTGATGGCGGCAGGGCATCATGACGGTATGGGCGAGTGCTTTTTCTGATGCAGACAGGGCATCATGATGGTATGAATGTTTATTCTCCTGGTCTGGATCTTGGGCCAATGTTGTGATGTGGTGTATTCTTTCTCCGGAAAGGAGGAATCGAGCAAGACTTATTATAGAAACTATTGATAAATCCGTTGATACTTGATTTATCTCTCAGTGGAGAGAGAGAGAGAGAGAGAGAGAGAGAGAGAGAGAGAGAGAGGAGATGAGAGAGAGAGAGAGAGAGAGAAACATGTATAGAATTTGTTTGATAACTACTGGAGTGTGAGGAACATTGTCGGACTTGTTCAATCGAATTTAGTAAAGGGTTTCCCCAGAGCAGAGGGGGGAGAAGAAAAACATTCTGTAGTGCGCCTTTTTGGTGGACTGAGCGGGATTAGTTATGCGTAGGAGTAAATAATGTCATGAATGCGTGTGTGCAAAGAGCGGCAATGCGACATTCTACTTTCCATTGGTTACACTTGAAGCTGTTAAACTGTGCGCACCATGTTTCCTGGATACTTCGGCAATTTTGCTTACTATGTATCCCAGCCTGATTACGTTTGGTGACCAGAACCGCTCAGCGGTATATTCAAAAGATCTCTTTTGTGCAAAGGTCTTTCACCTGCATCTGAGTGTTCTGTGAATTTCATTGGGTGTTGAGGGTTGATGGTTTTCTCTCCTTCATAGCCCACCGAGACACATGCTAGGCACTTCCGTGCAGGCATTTGATATGAAAGATTGAGGACTGTGCCATGAACGTCAACAGGTGCAAAGATGGAGTCGCGAGTTGTGACCTCCAAGGTCTGAAATGCAAGTGTCATGAGGGTAGTGTAGGGTTCAAGTCCAGCGATCTACAGTTAGGCCCAAAACGCTAGTATTCTCGATTAGGCCTAACACTATATATATAATGCTATATATCTATTTATTTTTTTTTTTTTTCAGCGGAAGCAGTAGCACGGAGCCGAATTAGTATGATAAAAGACAGCGAATTAAACCATAAACATAAAATCCTATCACTGGCAGCTATGTGTGACCACCAATTTCACATACGAGTTCTGTGTCTTCTAAACAAAACAATTTGTTTATGCCATCTCCCTATGTCTAGATAACACAGGGTCAGCACGGAGTCTGAAATTAAAGGGCAGAAGACAGGGGCTTGAGTGAACGGTCTGGCTTGTTGTCAAACTTGCGCAAGATAGAGTCCAAATGATGTTTATGGAGGAATCGTTGATGTGTGTGTAGTGTGTGGTGGTGTGTGTGATGTGTGGTGGGTGTGCGTGCGTGCGCGTTGGGTGTGTGTTGTGTGTGAGGAGGGGGGGGTTCTGGTGGTGTCTGTGTGTGTGTGTGTTGTGCAGGAAAAAGGGCGTTGTTAAGGGTCAATAGCAGAACATC